>APFE030019846.1:6587-145162 GCA_000404065.3 Pinus taeda
GGCTACCATTGGGCTATGGAGTCAAAGTATGTTTCAGTACCACAACAAGATCAGCTTAACATGAAATCAGGGCATTCAACATTTGAATATTCAGAACACAACACACATATGGAACCACAGCTCATAAGTGCACACAGGAAGTCAGAACACAATCAGTGAATTCTGAGTGATTGTAAACCTATGCAATTGTAAACAAACTAAGGAAAGGACAACACACATTCTGAATATAAGAAATCCTTCATGAATCCTGAGTAGTGAAGCCAAAGCATTCTACCTAGCATGGAAGTCAAGGCATTATAGAGTTTGAGTGTAGAAATGACAATACAAAACAGTGAAACATAGTAAGTTTATATATGAAGGAATTCAGAGCATCAGTGATGAATTCTGAGTATCATAAGTAAACACCACTGCAATGTAAGTATTGGAAAATTCCATCATAACAAGAACATACAAGAGCTCTTCATGAATCTTGAGTTGTCTAAGTAGAAATCTGCATTAGGTTAAAAATATACAGTCTGCACATAGAGCAGCAGCTGAGCCAAAAAGTCTCCAACCCTTTGCTAATTCGACCTCATGCTCTATATAAAGCATTTACAAATAGGATTCCATCATCCCTCATCAAGAGAAATCGAATTTTCCATCAGTGACACCTATTCTAACCATAAAACAAACCATTAATTAGAACTAGCTGTTAACTAGGAGTGCTAGTGACCTAATACAACTAGGAGTGTAACTCCTTATTATGATTCAACAACCTTATCTAAACATTTAAAGCATTATTTTACACCTAAAACTTAATGAAGTCGAATTTGATGAAGCCTCCCACGTGGTCACCCAACTGCTGATGACAAACCCTGGAAATTAGGGAACATGTTTCCCTGTTTTTTAGGTTTAGATCCTTGAAAATTGCAGAGACTTTATCTCTTCATCCATGACACATTTTACAAAACTGAAGGAGGTTTTTGTAGCCCATGTTGTATAGAACAAAAACCTCTCCTGGTTTTTTAAAAAATTCCTCCAGCTGTTCAGAATGTGTCCTTGAAAAACACGTGGCAAACAGGAAAAAATCCGTTTTCTGAAAGTAGGGTCTCAATGAAAGCTTAGTATCTCCCAAATGAAAACACTTATGAAGAAATTGAGATATTTTATTGTAGTAGGAGAGTTGATGAAGATAAACCTCCTTAAAAATTCCAAAATACCCTTTCATGTGACCAGAAACTGATCTTGAAAAAGACTGCTAAAACCAGAAGACAAAGCTTGACTTTCAGCAGTTTCGTAGCGCAAGTTTAACCATAAATGCCTCCCACCTCAGAATACATTTGAAGAAAATGAAAGAGGTTTTTGTAGTGCAGCATGTTAGGAATAAAAGCCTCTTTAAGTTTGCAAAATTAAGTTCTCAGCTGCTCAGGAAAGCTTTTAGAAATTGACTAGTAAAAGAAGAAAACATAGTTTTTCTGCTAAAACAGGCTGCTACAGGGGTTTCGTAGCGCGCTACGAAAACTCCTAGTTCAGTGATTTCGAAGCTAGTTTGAAAATTTCTCCAAAGTAATGTGAGATATGACTTCCAAACTCATGGTTGAGGCTTCTAGGACATGGAATGAGGCGGTCAGACTTTGATGGAAAAGAGATATGACCTTGAAACACTTCTAACCTTATGACCTAACTCTTAAAGCATGAAATGACCTAGAGACCTTTAACACCATGACTAAAAGAAGGGTTTGTAAATGAGAATGATACTAATTGTGATGAGCTGACTCAAAACTTATAAGACTATGATTAGAAACAAGGCAACTTACCAAAGCTTAGAGACAAAGATTTTAGGGTGATAATACTACCTTTGAGCAAGGTGGGATGCATACTGACTGGCCAGTTGGTAGCTCAGTATGAATCACACCTTTCGATACTGGCGAGGTGAGATGATTGGGGAAAAAAATATTCAAACTCTAAGGGCCCAAAAAGGTGAAAAAACATGCTCAGAATCAAAGAAGGATGGAATGAAAATGAAGAGCTCAGGGTTAGCTCTTACCTGGTCCTGATGGCACAGAGAATAGTCCACTAGATCTCCCGAAAAAAACTAGTGTAATTTGAGGGGGAAAACCACTCCAGAGCTCCAAATCTCAAATTTGAAATAAAATGACGAAAATGAAAGGTAAAACTACTTTTATGATTACTATTCACGTACTTCAAGCAAAATGTTAATTTTAACACATTTTTCGTACATATATATGTATTTCTAATCAGTTTGATGGAATGATTGAGTAGGTTGAACGACTGATGAAAGAATACACTGTGCTAAACAACAAATTAAACATTTTGACCACAAAATGAGCAATGTTATCGCATGGTTCAAGCTCATTAAAAAATAAACCTACCACTGAGCATATGTTCCCCCAGAGCTCAACCTCGTTAAAAAATGAACCCACCTTTGGCAAATAACCTTTATGATTGCCATAATATCAACCTTTTGAGCCTTGGTTGTGTTCCTGCCATCACCTCCATTCTTTTGGTTGATCATATGCTTCCATTTGATTGTTTACCTTTTTGAGGAACAGATGCGATGAGTGGTCCTGTTAGCCACCCTCTTTACATCACCATGTTTTTAGAAGTTCCAAGCTTACCTGGAACCAGTTGCTACCCTAAACACCACTCGTTCCTCAAAAAACGAGTCCACTTTAAACTCTTTTCAGACTCTTTAAATATGAAAATATTGTCAAGCTATTGGCTTCTCTAGCTTGCTAAAGTGATTGGAAGTGCCATCCCTCCTGTATATTTTAATCTTTTTCATACCTAAGCGATTATCTCATGAAAAATTTCAAGCGCTTGTCTTTTCGGATCGCTAAAGTTATCGAAAAATCATCCCTTTCATATTATTTTATTCTTTTTCCAACTTAAGGGATTATGCCACGAAAAAGAATTGTTGGAGTTTCCTTTTCGTCCCTTTTCAAACTCTCTAAACATGAAAAGGACCAAGTTATCCTTGTCGTTAAACTCGTTAAAACAATAGCGACAAACTTTTCCACCCAGACAAGAATGAGTTTCACTGTCGCTAGGCTCGCTAAAACATAGCGACAGGTTTGCCCAAAGGGAAAATTATAGAACAAGCATATGCTATCCTCCTTAAGCTTGAAAAAAATAAAAAGGTACTGGTCAACAATGATTGGAGAAAAAGGGAAAAAAACTTCAATAATTTTATTGGTAGTAGGTCGCTCTTGAACATGACACTTTCACTCCATCACCATGATTGAGTCGGGTTGGGTTATTCCGTTCACCGGTCATATCACTGTTGGTCTGCTGTACCATCCATATTTTGGGGTTAACGCTACCAATCCATCTCAGTGTCACCAATATGTTCAAGAGAATTCATTCAAAGAATTCACCATCCAGTTAGTGCCTCATCCACGACAATACCTTCGCCCTCCATTTTTCATGACCGCCATTCCTGAACCTTGTATCATCAGATTGTTTTCACCTCCAAAAAATCATTTTCTTCGTTTCGTGTATTGATGTGGGATACATTAAGGCCCTCCTACGATGGGTCACTTCTTGTCAACATTAGCTTATTATCCAAGAAGTTGACTTAGAAACAACCCTTTCAGTGCTTTGAAGCTTGCATGCCTCAATGGCAAGTTTCTCACTTCCGACGATAGGTTTACATCAATGGCCTTTGATCGAGAGATTTTGCGTGGTGTTCGACATCGGATCATATATTCATGCCACATAAATTGTAATGTAGTACATTGAGAGTCATTATCATTATCGGTGATTCCTCTCGCACCTGTTATGAACTTACATTATTTTCTGGTAATCAGGCGATGTCTTTCCATGTTCGACTTCAAGACATCTTTTCACATGGATTGACTTGTACATCAGGTGAAGATTGAACGAGTTTGAAGACCCCAGATCTAGTTTTATCCATTCGGGCTGTGATATATTCAGGAATACAAAGACATCAAATGTACATAGAAGCCACACAGATGATCATCCAAGCTAAGGGATGATGACTCTACATATAAAGAATCACCAGTCTACAACTGCAGACGATTATCTGTCCTATGTACATGAAAATGAATTTATAAAGCTGAGCATGGGAATGCCCGCCTCAGCTAGATCATGAAAATAATATGATGATGATGTATTGTATTGTATCTTATATAGGTCACCTTCCAGTTCGAATACCTCAGATCCTCATGATAAAGCATTTCACTCGACATCTAAAGATTTACGACTTCATGCTTTACGAGGAAACTGTTATAGACATATTTGGGCACTTTAACCCAAATATTATATGTCGATAAACCAAGGGCTCTTTAACCCCTAAAAGTGTTGTTTCATACCCTAAAGTATCATGGTCAACTGATTACATCATGCCCCAGAAGTTCCACCTGAAATACCACTCAGAACTGGCCAAAACTGGACCATACTGACTACTCCACTGTTAGGGTGCGATGCATACTAACTCCTACACTAGCTAGGTGCGATGCATACTGAAGAGGCCTTCTATGGGGTGCGATGAGCGAGAATGGAAAAATGTCTGAGACAGTTTGCTAAGTGGATACTCATGGAATCTTCTAGAAACTTCTCCTATGACACTTGCCTCTCTAAATTCGCCCAGGGATGAGTAAGAGATCCAAGAAGTCTCCAAGTGGAACGAAGAACTGCAAGTGGAGCGACACTAATAAAAAACCTAGAGATGACTCATACCCTTGCAGACATCTATAAATGGATCCCTCATGTTAGAGATCTAGAGGCTGGAATTTTGTAATTTGTAAGGAAGTGCTAATAGTTTGTCTTTGAGAGAAGAACATTGTATTGTTGGGTGATCTCACTTTTCATGGGGTGAAGAGGGCTTTGATGATGGGAGGATGATGTTGGATCAGATAGTTAGGTTGTAATCCTCTCTTCTATTATTAATAAAGTTCTTTGAGTTTTCCTCCATACAATCATGTATTTGTGAATGTTGTTATTTGTAAATGCCATTGTATGCTCACTATATTTATGATTCTGCAATGCTTACGATATTATAGATCGAGATGATTTGATGGTGTTGTGTTACTTCATTTATACAGGTATTCTCTAAGCAGGACAAGTAGGAGATGAGTTACAAGCCCTGTCAAGGCAGAGAGAAATCAAGCAAGGAGTCAAGCGGAAGATCCAGGTTGGTCCCTTTGCTTCTCTCTTATCTATCATACATAGAGGAAATCACAAATTGCTTTGATTGTTTGTTTCTAGGATAGTTGCCAATCCTAGTGGGACTAGTAGATTGAGAAGACACTAGTTTTCCCAGAAATAGGCCTACCTCTTGGTCACTTATCCTGCTTGGTGATGTCCTCACTTGCTTGATCCAATAATCTCTTGCTTCCTTCTTCAAGCTCCTAAAACAAGTAAACAACAACAACACACAAACATAATAATAAACAAATTGCAATTCAACCTACTTAATGAGTCAATAAGCATCAAGACATGAATATGTAATATTACAAAACATGTAGGAAATCCATCAATAGTTGCATATATTAATATCAAAGAGAGATTACAACCATTCGTCTTGACATCACAGTCTTGCTCTAACAAGCCTAGATTCCCACACACTTCTACTAGCACTTCATGATGGCTTCAAACAACAACAGTTTAAAGACTCTCCCCTTTAGGCTTCACTCCAAACCAAACACACTTCTCCCTTACACAACTAGTAATAGCTTGCTTGTCTAATTCTGATTTTCACACTAATCACTAGTTTTTGCTTGGGAAGAAGGGAGGTTTATATAGGAAATATGGATGGGAGATGGATCCTCTTCTCATAGGAGAAGGACTTATCCCTTGAGGTAGTTCCATCATTATAGGGGAAAGGAGCCAAAACTATCATCCTCGACCCCATCTGGCCAAACCATTTACCAGAATTCTGTTACAAAGCTTCTAGAGATGGAAGCTTCAGCTCTAATTTAAAAAAAAAATCATAACAGGACCGACACGACTAGAACACAGCTCAGTTGCATCGATTGGTGTGACTGGAACACAACTTAGTCACACCGATCAGCGTGGGGAATAGTGCTAATCTCTATACATTGGCGTAGGGGAGATAGAGGCCATTAGCATCGGTCTTGTAAATTGGGAAAAATAGAAGTTTTAGGTGAAATGCAAAAAGGGAAATGGTATGCTCATGAAGAGGGACATAATGGGAGTTTCTTCATGAAGGCAAAGCATGCGGGGTTCACTGTAGAGGTCCTCCAGGATCAAGGTACGGGGAGTATAGGGATAGTGACAAAATGTTGTGTAACAAATGCCTCCTAAAGCATGAAGGCCAAACCGGATTGAGGGATGAAATGCATTATAAATCAGTGCAGGGAATCGATCTATCATTGGAAAACCTGCAAGCAAGTATAAATACATATACATAAACTGAGATCCCTGTCAAATGATACATGAATCATGGAATGGTTGCAACCATCCAGAGAATTATCATGTAAATGGATCCATGTATGGGTGCAACCATCCGTAAAAGAGGATCATAACAAAACCAAGGTATGGTCACAACCATCCAATAATGAGAAGATCACATATGATAACTCATGGTCACGTCGCAACCATGCATCTCATAGAGACATGCATATTGTCATAACCATGTCACACCACTTCGCAACTTGGAATTTTGTGATCTAAGTCCAGGGTCTTGCATTTCAACACGACTTGATCAAAGTACAGATCCTAGCATGTGAATAGATGTGTTGATGTCGAACATGCTAGAAAGTTGCTTGATTACCAGTCAATGATTTAAACTATTAACAAGCATGAGCGAAATCACCAATAATGACAATGGCCCTCAAGGTACTGTTAGAAAAAATCATAGAATGTGAATACAGGAACTAAAGTTGAACACCCGTGAAATCACTCAATCGAAAGCCATGATGTGAACTTGTCGTCGAGTGTGAAGAACTTTCCATTGAGGCATGCAAGCTCTAAGGTACTAGAAGGGAGTTTCTCGATCAAATTCCCAGATAATGAGCTGATGTCGATGGAAAGTGACCATGTCGAAGGAGGGCCATAATGAATCCCACATCATCGACACAAGATGAGAGGATGCAAAATGATTTTGGATGATACAAAGAAACAGAGGTAAGTGTAATTGCAGAAGGATAACTCTTGAACATATCAGTGATACAACGGGAAGTTTGGAAGCTTTTAGATCCATAGGATCGGTGGTAATGGCAACATAGCAGAGATCATATGGAAGGAAAAAATGAACGACCCAAACATGGAAGGTCAACGATATAAAGGAGGATGTCCCAACCCGACACGAAGAAAAGAGTGTCATGTTCAAGAGTGAGCTTCCGACACGACTCAATAGATTTTCAAAATTTCCCCCACGTTTTCTCACGGTACCCCAATTATTTTTTAATTGCAAGCCTGAAGGAGATAACATGTGATTCCACTGTAAGTTCATCCTTAAGACGAATCTAACCTAGTAAGTTTAACGAGCCCTAGGAAGGAGAAGCTCATGTTTGTCATGGTGACAAATCCGATGTCGTTTAATAGTTTAACAAGTCTGACAAAGGTGTAACTTGGTATATTTTTCATGTTTAGAGAGTTTGAAAAAGACATGTAAAAGAAAGCTCCACATGGTCCCTTTTCATACATTTGTGTCTCTCAAGCCTGAAAAGGTAGAAAACAATACTTGACAGAACCGCTTGACCATTTTAGTCAAGGAGTACCTTTTTCGTAAATAGTGCCTCCCAGCCCGAAAAGGGGTAAACTTATACTAGGCACACAACATTTCGCATCCATTAATGAGTTCAAAATGACAAGGGCTTAGCCATCTTTTCATTTTTAAAGGGTCGGAAAAGAGCTGAAAGTGAACCCCCCATTTTTATTCTCTTTAACGAGGCAAAAGGGAAAAAATATTCGGCAATATTTTCATATGGGTTTAATGTGTTGAGATTGCAACAAGATGATGGAGCTTAGTGAAAAGAGTCGCCTTCACTAAGTGGGCCCGCAGGCACATTATGGCGCAAAGTCTATTTTTAGACATATGGATCATGTCTATGAGTTGTAGGATGTTGTTTATGGATGATTGGTCAAGTTGGAAAAAATAGATGGACTTCTATTTTTAGACAACAACGGTGACACTATCAAGTCTAATTATAGAGAAAAAAAATATTATTAGCTTATAATAATATTTAGACTATAAACTTTATCTTATTCTCTTGGAGCACTTCAGTTTGAGCTACAGATGTGGCACATGCAGCTGTCAAAAGGAAATACGTTTTCTTTGTGGGTCAGTTGAGTTGTTGCATGCATGACTTCAGTTAGAACTCAATCAGTTGAGTTTGGTGGAGTTGATTGTGGAGTTGATGGAGTTGTGTTCAGTTTGACTTGGTTAAACTAGTTGTAATTAGTCAAACTGCAAATAGACTAATGATGAGTTGTTAAACTAATTATTAACTCATAATGCAACTAAAGAATACATCAGTTAACTCAGTTGCATGTCAGTGCATGTTCAGTTCAGCAGGGACAGGTGTTAGAGGATCAGATTGCTATCAGTTGTGACTATAGTTGTGCATGAGGATTTGCACAATCAATGGGATTGATTTATGCCAATGAGAATTGGCCAATACCAAGTGATTATAGCCTCTTCTCATGTGATTCCCAATGTGAGTGATTCTTTTGAGGTAAATACGAGTTTGGTTCAACCATTCTCATCCATTCTTGAGCAGATATTGAGCAGTGGAGGCAGGCAAGCAGTGGAATAGATTTGGAGATCAGACCTGAGCTGTATTGTGTGTAACAGGTGGAGATAGTGCTGGATACTTGTGAGAAGTATTGACTATTGTAATGTTACATGTTCTCAATCATTAATATACAGATAGTGTGGGGTTTTCAGCTGTAAGCTTTCCCCGGGTTACATACTATGTTAATGTGTGCATGCTCTTAATGTTTTATTGTTATTGATGCTGCTATATTGATGATCAACGTAGAGGAGCTTATGTATTGTGTATGTATTCCGAAATAGTATATGATCAGGATAATCTCCATTGAATATGTGTTTATTATTCAAAATTTCTACACAAAATTGGTGTTGTTAGTGGGCAGGCTTAAATAAACACAACATTGTAAATATTGGAAACAATGCATACATAAACATAAACTTAAACAAAGAGGTACATAAAAAAACAATGCTCAAATGAGCAAACACATCAATAATATGTGGAAAAATCTCCCCTTATTGATCGCTGGTGGTAGAGGTTGAATACAATTAGGATCTTAGACACTTGAAGATAATTCCTTGAGCTAGAAAACTCAAAAATCTTCAGCAATGGGGGTTTATTTTCCTCAATATCTTTGCAAGTTTCTCTTCTCTGTCAAAGAAGTGTGAATACTCTCCAAAGGGTGGATTCCTCTTCAATCACTAAGATGTTGGGTTGCTTAGAAGAAATTTGGCCAACTTTCTAGTGCTCTTCACTTCCTTGGATTCAATAATGAAATGGTGGTTTGCTCAAACAACAATTTGGCCAGCATAACAATGTCTCTTGTTTTTTTCTCTCCCATGGCCTATTTATATAGAGTTTTTTGAATCCCTCTTCCATGTCTTGGTAGATGTATGATAAAGACACATTAGTAGGACAAAAGGACTCTTTTGAGGGGCTGCACTTCTCTTAGGCGACTTGAATTTAGCTGTATTAGACTAATCTTATGTCAGAGAATTGGCCCTAGGTGTGTAAAGTGGTCTCGGTTCGCTGAATCATCCTTTTCTGCAACCACGTGGCTTTTTGGTGTTATAAAACGCACGCATTTATCAAATAAATATACAAACGACCTTCATTAATTTCATTTATAAACTTTAGACCTTAGTAGAACTTTTGATGTTTTAATGTTCATAATGTATTTGGTTGGAGAAATGTCCACCTGTGCATTCTGCTAGACACTTTTAATGTCTTTTGGATTATATTAACAGGTGTACGATTTTTCAGTGTTAACATCTACTATAGATGATTCTAATTCCAGAGTATAAGTGGGAGGTTATTTCCATGGATTTCATTACATGTTTTCCGAGGACATCTAGACAACATGATTCTACTATGGTTTTGGTTCATAGGTTGACAAAGGTAGTGCACTTCATTCCATTGAAGTCTACATATTCATCTAATGATGTAGCACATGTTTTCATGAAAGATGTGGTGAGGTTGCATGGTGTCCCAAGGAAGATTGTGTCAGATAAGGATGGTAAGTTCACTTTTAGATTCTGGAAAGAGTTATTTGTAGGTTTGGGAAAAAATTTGGCCTTCAACACACCTTATCATCTGCGGACAGATGGAAAAACAAAGAGGGTCAACAGGATATTGGAGGACATGTGGAAAATGTATGTTATGCATCAACAATGGAAGTGGGAAGAGTGTCTTCCATTGGTTGAGTTAGGTTACAAAAATGGGTATCGAGAATATTTGAGGATGAGTCCATTTGAGGAATTGTATGGGCAAAGTTGTAATACTCCCATCAATTGGAGTGATCTAGTTAACGAGGTGTTGATTGGACTGGACATGTTGTAGAGATGGAACAAGAAATGTAGGTAATCAAGAAGAATCTAAAGGGAGCACATGACACAAAAAAGAGTTGTGCAGATCAAAACAAGATGATTAAGGAGTTTCAGGTTGGGGAATAGGTGTACCTATGCATCAAGCCCAAGAAGAGCTCCTTGAGGATTGAATCATGTCCCAAGCTATCACATCAGTTTTGTAGACATTTCAAGGTTCTTGAGAGGATTGGACCAATAGCCTATCTAATTGCACTACCTACAAAAATGAAAGTCCATGATGTTTTCCATATGTCATTGCTTAAGACATATGTTAAAGATGTTGATCATGTGATTTACTAGTTTGTATTGTAGGTGGATCTAGGAGGACAATTCTAGTCGGAACCTTAGTGCATTTTGCAGAGAAAGATGCTCATGCTCCAGAACCGACCAACTAAAGCACTTTGCGTTAGATAAAGCTACATGGGAAATGGCAGATTGGAGACAGGTTATGTATCCTTCTCTATTCATTGCTTGAGAAAATGTTTTTAGTATGATGTTTTAGTATATGCACATATTTATATGGATGCAAATACCACCATGAATTGTGTTATAAAGCTCCAATAAGCGGTATGGGTGTCATTTCATTATGGTTGTTATGCTTTCATGTTGGTTATGTTTGTTTTCTTTCAGTAAGTTGATCAGTGTAAATACTCCATCGAGCAAAGTTATAAATCTGCATGGAAAATATGTTTTGTTTTTCAACAGTCTTGTTGGTTGTAGGTGTCATTGAACACCAAGGACTGTGTTCCCCCAAGGGGGAGGGTTCTATAACAACCTTGGTGAAAATCCTATGTAATAAAGTTAATAAAGGCAAAATAATCACTATAGTTAACTTGGATAGATGTTGGAGGAGGGTGTTACAGTAAATAAATATACTTACCAAAAGTTAGTCATTACTACCATGTTTGTGCCTGAGTGAGTAACTAATTTATCCACTCCACATCTAATTTATTAGTTCTTGCCAAATCAAGAATAGAGGATTTGATTTTCCGATTGACACTATTAATTTAGTATTGACTAATGTAGATTACAATTTATATGTCGCTTGGTCTATATTGGAATTAGGGTTGGAGAATTTATAATCTTTAATATATATAATATATATATATATATATGATAATATATATATTACAATTTATACTGTCGCTTGGTCTATATTGGAATTAGGTTTGGAGAATTTATAATCTTTCATATATATATATATATATATATATATACACACACACACAGACACATAATCAGACATATCTAATTAAGGATATGCAAAACATGTCTTAGTTGCAAAACTCATAACAACCACATGTCTTCCACCTCCATTCCCTTGTCTCTTCCATCACCCAACCCGGACACATTAAAAATTTGACTCAAATTTTGTGTTTCAAATTCATAGGAATAAACGTTTCAAATTAAATTGAGGTAGCCCTTTCATTTTACCTTGGTGGAAACTAGATTGAGGGAGGTGTTCCATTTTGAAATCACCATTTCATCATTCCATTTGAGGAATAAATAATTTCATTAATCCATTCCCCTTAACCACCTTTCTTTAGGCCATCCATTTTGTCTTACCTTTGATGTGGATTTATTTTTGTTGAACAAGTTCACATGTTTTTGTTTAATTTGGGTATGTGTCCGTGTTACAAAGATTTGAAGTTATTTATGGTTTGGGGTTGTTGGTAAGGTAAACAGGAGAAAATGGAATGGATATAAAGAAATAAATTCGATTTACAAAGAAAGGAGAAGCGATACAAAGGAGCATGGTTTGATGGAACTTGTTATTACAAGGAATTAGTAAGAGGGGGGTGAATCTGTAATTGTGAGGTTATTAAACCTTATGCTCAATTCTTATATTTCCTTTGACTTATGCTAGTTATTTATCAAATCATTCTAATTGCAATATAAACCTATAGTAAAGAAAACCATTCATAAGAGCACAAAATTCATCAATTGAGCAACACACACATATTGACACAGTGATTTTACGAGGAAACCCAAAGGGATAAAACCACCAATTTGTTTGTTATTATGATGTAAATTAAGCACCCACTTAATTAAATCAAGTTTTTTGTGAGAACCCACTTGTAAGAGGCCCCAACCCCCTTCAAATAGAAAGCCACCACTTTCCAAGAGGAACCAACCTCTTATGAATGCATACCACTACTTGCTTTAGCCATTGTTATACTTTTCATACAATTTTCAGACTAAAAATAGAGGCTAATACATATGCTTAAAAATATAAACTTGATCTACTGTTATACTAGCTCCTTCCTTTCAGCTTTGTAGCTTAACTTCTCAACCAACTCTAGTCTTTGACCTCTTCTCTATTTTAAACATAGTTAGCTCTCGGGGCTTGACTCTCTTCTCACTATCTCATCCTCAACACAGCTATAGTATTCCCCACTTTCTCAAAGGAAACCCCTGAGTTTTGTTCATCTACTACGCAAAGGTTGATGTTGTCTATGTTTTCCTCCTGTTGTATTTTTTGCTCTATTCCTGATAGCGTGCTTTAACATGGCACCATCTGTTGTTGTTCTATCAAAAAATGCAAGGCCACTGCAATTGTACTAAATATAAGAATGGACACTTATGGATTCTCCATACTTGAAAATTTAATCCCAATATTCCTTGCACACTCAAAAATAACCTTTATTGAATTCAACCTATGCATATCACTTGGTTCTCCATTCCTCATAAATTCCCATAGAGCTCATAATGTACTTCAATTATGTCTCTTCTTCCTACTCGAGCTATAACACTCTACCAGAGCTCATAAACTCACTGGTATGGATCCGTTGAGCCATCTTTCTTATTAAATTTCTTTGTGGTATGCACGTGAAACAAATAGAGGCTTGCTTAAAAAATTGCCATTATTGCAATGGCACCAGCCTCTTCATCCAAATTTACTTCAACTATCGACCCATTCGTTCTTTGTATACCATGCCCTATAGCTACTAACTCATCCATGATTGTGACACAAGGAGATGCGAAATCATCCATATTTTTAAACATATGCCACTATATGAGTCAAATCCTAGAAGTTCTAGTACCAGTAACTTTTTTTTTTTTTTTTGGCTGGTTCACGGATACCCTGGTCAGTGGGTAGTCGCTACGTCTAGGGGGAGAAATCTATGGAGTGGACGCCACCCGAAGGGCATCAACACCCCTCGGCCTATTACAGACCTAACCCCAAGAGCTTACGGGATTCGACCCTGAGACCTCCCATTGGCGAGGCATTGATTTGACCGATTGAGCTAACTCTTGGGGCTAGTACCAGTAACTTTTATTTAAATACATTTTCAAAATAGTTATGGGGTTCCAAGAACTGGACCACATATTCTTAACACTTTCCTTGGCCCATTTCCTTTGTTTTTTCCATGAGCCCCTTCAAATGATTGACTGTATTGTTTTTCATTATTCATGGCTCGAAGGCCCTTGGTCACTAGAACACATGAAATATTCACAAAGCCAAGTCTTCAACGCGTCTATCAATATTTGCCAAACTTTCACGTGGAAATAACTTCCATCACCCGTCTCTGTTATTTGCTACAAAATCTCGGTGCTTTATCCTCCATTTTTTATTTCTTACGGGCTTCTAGGCTTTTGGGATTCTAGGTTTCTAGGTCTCTGGGACTCTAGGTATTTCTCCTATTACCTTGAGTTGATGTCATCCGATAACCCCTCTTTAAATAAACTTCTTGGATTTCAGGCTTCCGATCTTCCTTTTGCCCCAGGTTGATGTCATCCTGTAACTCCTTTTTAAATAAACTTCTAAACTTTTGGGCTTCCTACTACCCCGAATCAATGTAATCTTGTAACATTTGAAATAACCCAGTGGGCTTCCAAGCCTTCCGAGGTTCCGAGCACTGCTACTAAGGGATTCTCAACAGTAGATTCAAAGTCCATACTTTGATTGATCATAAATTTTGATCCAAAGGGCCATTTTCAGACTTCTCCATTAAGCCTAATACTGTGATGATTCTCTACAGAACACTACAACAACCATGGGACTCCCCCTAAACAATATGCTCATCAATGCCAACAATTGTTTCCTCTAACATTAATGTTGGTTTGGTTGACATCAATGCCAACATACCAAGTGCCACCAATCATTTAGATAATGTCAACTGCCCAATAATCTCCCCATTTGTAATTGATGGTAACAAACTCAGCTCCCCCTGAAACCAATCATGGTTTTCTTCATCGTTGTTCTTCTCCTTGGAATTTAATAATCTTCTCCCCCTTTTTCATGAATGGAAAAGGATCCTTCTGAAGTCTCCCCCTGAAAGACTGTAGCCTACTCTTCAATTTATCATTCAAATTGAGTAGTTGCCAATACTCATTGTAATTGAGTCATTTGAGAGGAGGAGTCACGACTCATATTTGCTATCAGAGATACAAAAAGGGCTCTCTTGCAAGTGGCTTAGTAAAGATGTATACAAGATGTTTTTTAGTGGCCACATATTCAAGTCAAACAACACTAGCAGCAACATGTTCTCTGAAGAAATGAAACTTGATAGGAATGTGCTTGGTCTTTGAGTGCATGGTGGGATTCTTAGAGATGTTGATAGCACTAGTGTTGTCACGCATTATTGGAATTGGATTAGTCAAATCTACCTTAATGTCCTTCAAGGTCTAATTAATCCATATAATTTGTGAGAAACAAGTAGCAACTATAATATACTCTGCTTCAACTATCGATAGAGAAATGGAGTATTGTTTCTTGCTGACCTAGGACACTAAGAAGTCTCCCAAAATGAATGTTGCACCAAAGGTGCTATTCATGTCATCAATATTGCTTTCCCAATCAATATCAATAAAGCCCTTTAATCTAAACTCTTTGCTCCTAGCATACCACAACCCATAGTCTGTTGTGCCTTGCATATATTTGAAGATCCTTTTGACAACAATGATATGACTTTCATAGGGACATGCTTGGAATCTATTCACTAGGCCTACTGCTTGCATGATATCTAGTCTAGATGTTGTGAGATATAACAAGATTCATATCATTGATCTATAGATAGTCTGATTAACCAACAATGTCTCATATTCTTTGCATAACTTACAACCAATAACCATGGGGGTGCTAACCGACTTACAAAATTCCAATCCAAATTTATTTAGAGTTTATCATAGGTATTTGGATTGGGAGATAAATACCCCATCCTTTGATTGAGAAATTTGTGATCCTAAGAAAAAGGGAATTTATCCTATCATGGATATCTGAAACTCTGTCTGCATACAATTTGAAAATTGATATCCTATCTGCTCCAGATCGCTTCCAAAGATTACGTCATCCACATACACTACCACAAACAGTAGGTGGTCATCATCATATTTTGTATACATATTGTTATTGACAATTCCCCTCTTGAAGCCTTGTTTCTAAAAGGTATTTATCTAGTATTTCATACCAAGCTCTAGGGGTCTATTTGAGTCTGTATAAGTCATTTTTTTTTCAGTTTGCACACAAGCCCTTCATTTTCAGTGAGGATGAACCCCTCTAGCTGCTCAATATAAACTTATTCTTCCAAATATCCATTGAGAAACATTTACCTCAAATCCATCTGATACACCTTGATGTTTTTATGACTGGAAAAAGAAAGAAACATTCAGATAGATTCTAGTCTTGCTACATGTGCAAAGGTTTATTCAAACTCTACTCCCTCTATTTGGGCATATCCTTTGCATAATAGGCGAGCCTTATTCCTAACTACGTGACCTTGACCATTTAGATTTTTTTTAAGACCCATTTGGTGCCTATGACATTTTTCCCTTTGGGTCTTGGAACAAGCTCCCAAATGTCATTCTTCTCGATTTGATCCAACTCTTCATTCATTTCCTTTATCCGGGATTTAACCTCACTTGCCTGATTGTGATTCTTGGACTCAATCTAAGATAGCAGAGCTATGTTTACAAAACTTGGGTTACCAAGGAATATCCTCCTAGTTTGAACATCGAGTATTTGATCACCAATAACTTTCTTTTATTTGGATGTTGTTTATGTACATAACTGGAGTGAGTTTTAGACCTTGGTGTCATAGTTATTTCTTCATTTTCATCATCTTCCTCTATTTCAACTTGATCTGAGAGTTTGGGTGCTGAAATTTCTTCTCCATATAAGCTCATGCCTCTTTTGGAAGACTTTGATTTGGAATTATTTCATCCACCACTATATCAATGCAGTCCTCAATTGTCTTTGTTCTTTTGTTTTAGCATCGGTAACTTTTACTTCTAGATGAGTACCTTTTACGCCTGAGTTGTGTTCTATTTTCCAAGTACACTACTACTTGTGATGCTTCTCCCCAAAAGGTGTGTATGAAACCCCTTCCCAAGTCTACCCAAAGTAACCATGCCAACCGGAGTAAACATGAGGAGAGATGCTACAGTGATTAGATTTGACCTCCTATGTCACCTTAAGGAAATGGAATCGATGAACATCACATATAGTCATCCAACATCATCAACATAACCCTCAGGAGACAAGTCAACCACTTAGACAGTCTATCCCTAGGTCCCACTGCTATTATGTAGCTCTTAGGATATTTTTGCTCTCATGCTATGGGAAAGGGAGCAACCAACAACCCAAAGTTTCTCTCACAGGCCTGCCTGCTAGCGACTGTGGACAAAAATTGCTAGCTATGTGCCAATGACAGCAGGATTTAAGCCACTTTTCCAGCCCAGAATCCCAACCTCTGCCTAGAACTTGTTGTAACTTCTAGAATTCATTAAAAACATGATAACGATGCTGATCAATCAAAAATCACCCTCAAGACTAGGTCTGATCATCCCCAACCAGGGCTGACATTCTGTCAAACACTTGGGATCAATATAACCTACAGGTCTAGGATACAAGATAGAGCATAAAAGGCTGAAAGAACTTATGAAACATAACCAAAAGGATCATCTCCTTCTCCAATGAGATACTACTTCATCAATTAGGTCTTGCATCCATCCATTTAACTGTTACAAGCAAATATATGAAATAACCATGACATAAACCATTGATTCAACCATTATTATAACCAGCATAAACCATATAAATATCAGATATATGAAAACCATTAAATCCACATATAAATAGTGCAAAAGTAAGAGGACTCAGCTTTTATTAATCATAGACAAATCCAACCAGGTTTGAGATTTCCACGTACCACCTGACCATAAACATGGCTGAACCAAATCTCTCTTTCATCCAGTCACCCTTGTACCATATTCAAAGCATGAATGTGGGATCTCATAGAATAACCAATCCAAGAAAACCCAAGGGAATCCAGAGGTTAAACCACCTCCACCCTCATCAAACCATGATCACACCAAAAATGATGCTCCGATCACAACCGAACCGAACGTGGAATTCCATCCAGAATCCATCACTTTCCTTGAGGAATTTTTCATCTCCTTGCCTCTTAGGATTTACCGCAATCCAAATCCGGATCACTAGACCCTAAACCAAGACTAGTCTCTTAGGATCTATCGCAATCCAAACCCAGATCACTAGGCCCTAAACTAAGATTTCTCCCTCAGGCTTTATTGTGTATCCTACCAAAACTGATCAAGGGATTCCTAGGGCTTTGGGAATGAAATTTGAGACCACCTCCGCCCCAGATTCCAAAATTTATCCAACAAACCAAAGCTCAAAATCAAGATAAACATCTCAACATACCATGGAATCTAGAGAAAAGGGTAGGCTAGGCTGAAAACTACTGTCATAACTCGAAAAAACCATGCCACCAATAGAAAGAGAACCATACACCCACATGCAAAGCCAAGCATGTCGAAACCAGCTAGTATATCACACATGCAAAAGGTTACTTGCAAGTATTCTTGCTGAATCCACCTAATCTTTCTTTCCTTTCCTCGATCGTTGCTTGCTTTTCCTTTCCTTTCTTTGTGTTTCCTTTCCTTTGCTTGCTTCTCCTTCCTTTGCTCCAAATCTATAGTGCTCCAAGAAAACTCTAAGTGACCTAGAGTGAGAGAGGGATAATAATGAGAGATCTCCAAAATTTAACTAACAAAAGGTTACCAACTGATCCTCAGAAGCCTTTTTATGAATGAGACCTATATTTTCTTCATTTTCCATTATTTTCCTACAATTTTCTTCTCACATGCAACCTGTGACCTTTCACCTTACTTTTCTCCTAATTTCCTTTATTTTCATAAATAAATGTGCCAAAAATGCCTTTTTTCCTTTTAATTCCTTTGCCTTAGCCTTTGGAAATTTTCCTTAGCCAAAACACACATCTAGTGATGCCCACTAGGATATATTTGCCTAACATTCAACTTAGAACAAGTGTCCCTCAACTGTGGTCTTATTTTTCCTTTATTAACTTTTATTACATGAAATTTTCACCAGGGCTGTTATAGAATCCTCTCCCTAGGGGAACACCATCCTCGGTCTTAAGCCACACCAAGACCTCAACAAAACTACTGAAAATAAAACATATTGCCTATGGATCTTTATAACTTAGCTCATTGCAGTATTTAGAATGAAATACCTACTCAAAAGCAAACATCATGATAACAATCATATCGCTTATTGGAGCTTTATAACTTAGCTCATGGTGGTATTTACATCCATATACATATACATATACAAATATCAAAACATCAGCAAAACATATTCCAACCATATACCAAACATCAAACCAAGATTACTTTGCCTCAACTAGAAAACAACGAAGGATATAGGGCCCACATCTTATCCGCCATCTCCCATGTAGCTTCTTAAGGCCCAAAGTGCTTCCACTGCACTTTAACTTGTTCTATGGCTTTGTTCTCGAGCATGAGATATTTCCATTGCAATATGCACTGAGGCTCCTGCTAGAACTCTCCTTCTTGCTCCACCTGCAATACAGACCAATTAATAACATGATCAGCATCCTTTATATACTTCTTAAGCAATGAAATATCGAAAACATCATGGATTTTCATTCTTGGAGGCAATGCAAGTCAATATGCCATTGGTCCAATCCATTCAAGGATTTCAAAAGGCCCACAGTACTGTGGTGCCAACTTGGCACATGAATCAATGCTCAAAGAGCTTTTCTTAGGCATGATGCACAAATACACATGCTACCCAGCCTAAAACTCTTTGAACACCATGTGTTGATTTGCATAACTCTTTTGTCTATCCTGTGCTACCTTTAGATTCTTCTTTATAACCTGCATTTCTTTCTCCATGTCCATCAACATGTCCAGTCCAATAAGTACCCATTCATTAGATCACTCCAGTTGATGGGAGTGTTACAACTCCATCCATACAATGCCTTGAAAGGACTCATCCTCAAGGACTCTTGATAACCATTGTTGTAAGCGTACTCAGCCAATGGTAGATACTCTTCCCATTTCCTCTGTTGGTGCATCACGTACATCCTCAGCATATCTTCCAAGATTTTGTTGACCCTCTCTATCTGACTATCTTTTTGCGGATGATAAGCCGTACTGAAGGCCAACTCTATACCCAAGGCTGCAGATAGCTCCTTCCAAAACTTCAAAGTGAACTTTGCATCCCTGTCCAACATAATCTTCTTTGGAACACCATGTAGTCTCACTATCTCTTTGATGAACATTTGTTCTACCTCACTGGCTAAATATGTAGTCTTCACTAGAATGAACTGAGCTACCTTG
Organism: Pinus taeda; assembly: GCA_000404065.3. Taxonomy (NCBI): domain Eukaryota; kingdom Viridiplantae; phylum Streptophyta; class Pinopsida; order Pinales; family Pinaceae; genus Pinus; species Pinus taeda. Next base: position 26,779 of record APFE030019846.1, read on the forward strand.
CTCAACCTATCAACCATGACCATAATATAATCATGATGCTTCATTATCCTTGGAAGACCTGTAATGAAATCCATGGAAATAGCCTCCCATTTCCATTCTGGAATTGTCATAGGATGTAGTAGACCACTTGGATTCTTACATTCCACCTTTACCTACTGACAGTATAAACTTCTAGCCACAAACTTTTCCACTTCCTTCTTCATATTTGACTAATAGTAAAACTTCTTCACTGTCATCAATGTATTCTCATATCCTAGATGACCCAAATACAATTTCACATGAAACTCCCTCAAGATAAGCTTCTTGAGCTCACTGCAATTCGTCACATAGATCTTGTCTCAAAATATCACCAAGCCATCTACCATGAGACGATAGTTTTCATCTTGATCCCTTGTACCTGTACCCACACGTGCACCTACATTTACACCTACACCTGTACCTGCACCTACACCTATACATGTGCCTGTACTCTACTTAAACATGTGTATGATATCCATGTATTTGTCATCCCACTGTCCTGCCTACAAGATCCTCTCTTGTAACTCTGTCCCATAAGAGCTTATAGCTACTATATGATTTACCTGTACATTATTGCTACGAGCATTTGCAACCCGGTTCTCCTTCCATTTAATGTATATGATCTCAAACTCAAACTCACTAAGGGTGGCTATCCATCTAGCTTCTCTGCCATTTATATTCTTTTGGTCAAACAAATACCTCAACCCACTGTGATCACTCATCAATGTAAACCTTATGCCCAAAATATAATGTCTCCACATCTTCAATGCATGTATAATCGCTGCTAGCTCAAGATCATGCGTTGGATAGTTTGGCTCATGCTCATTCATTTTTCGTGACTCATACCACAATACTTGTCCTTCTTGCATGAGAACTCCACAAAGTCTCCTCTTGTAAGAATTTGTACACACTACAAAATATTTATCTAGATCCATAATATTTAGCATTGGTGCATGGGTCAACAACTGCTTAAGCTGCTCAAAACTATCTTCACATTCCATCATCCATTCAAAATTCTTACCTTTCCGCTGCAATTATGTGGTAGGATATGCAATGTGTGAGAATTTCCTGATCAACCTCCTGTAGTAACCAGCCAATCCCATGAATGATCTTACCTAATCTACATTCTTAGAAGCTACCCATTCCATGATGGCCCTTATCTTTTATAGATCTATGGCTATGCCTTCCTTGGAGATAATATGTCCCAAGTAGTGTACCTTAGTCTGAAAGTAGCTGAACTTGCTAATTTTAGCATACAAATGATGCTCTCTTATCAACCTCAATACTGCTACTAAATGTTCGACATGTTCTTCCTCATTCTTAGAATATACTAGTATGTCATCAATGAATACAATAACAAACTTATCTAAATAAGGACGCAACACACTATAGATCAAACACATGAATGTAGCTGGAGCATTAGTCAAATTGAATGGAACAACAACAAAATCATAATGCCCATACCTAGTCCTGAATGCAGTCTCGAAGATATCCTCTTCCTTGATGTGTACTTGATGGTATCCCAACCTCAGTTCGATCTTAGAGAACATTTCTGCTCCATTTAGCTGATCAAACAAATAATCAATCCTTGGAAAAGGGTACTTTTTCTTGATTGTTACCTTATTCAGCCACCTATAATCAATACACAATCTAAGAGAACCATATTTCTTCTTTACGAACAACACTAGTGCACCCCAAGGTGATACACTGGGTCTGATGTATCCTTTGTCCAACATTTCCTTTAGCTACAACTTCAACTCTACCAACTTAGGCATGCTCATCCTGTAAGGTGCTTTCGATGTTGGAGCTGCCCCTGGCATTAACTCAATAGAAAATTCTACCTCCCTATGAGTTGGAAAATCTGTAATGTCCTCAGGGAATACATCCTAAAACTACTGCAAAAATGGGTACCTGATTAACACATTTGCATCCTCAACCTCCTTACCCTTGTCACTAGAAATGTGTACTACAAACATCACACAACCTTTTATGCTACTATGCTTAGCCTGAATAGTGGTAACTATCTTCACTGGTGTAGGCTTTCCCTATAAAGTTCTCTTTTCCCCACTATCATCCACACACTCAATGGCTTTGTCAAAGAAATCCACTTTGCTTTTTTGAAGGTATAACCAGTCCATACCCAAACACATACTATACGATCCCAATGGAAATACATTCAAATGCTTTGTTGTATGCATACCATTTAACTCAAATGAACAAGCGCTTACCCAATGGTGGACTCACTTCTTTGTACCTATAGCCAACTGTACCAGCCAACATTATGCATGCACTTCTTTTCTCAAACCACACTTAACCACCAGGTTAGGACTAATATAACTATAGTTAGATCCAGGATCAATAGAAACAACTTGATCACAAATCTTACCATCCATCCCAATGATTGATGGTTAATGATCCACCTGTTTGTTGTCCACAACTGCATAAATTTGAGGAATTCTATGGCCAACATCACCAATTGTATGTTCCTCCTGATCACAGTAGATCCGGGGTCTACCACCACTCTGATACTGCAGACGATCCCTCTTACGATGATCCTCACCGCATATCCAACATTGCAATGGTTCCTTACCACCGCCTCTAGCCTGCTGCTCTCCATGTCCTTTGTATTGAATCTCTTGTAAGGAACTACATTTTCTTTCTCACCTTCATCTTGAGGTCTTCCTCACTTTGGTGGCCATTTTCCTTTAGCTTTGTCATTTCTCTTCAAGTCATGTTTCGTCTCAACTTTTCACTTTGACTTCTCATAACAATGCTTCAACTTTCGAATGCCATCCTCCAACGATATAGGCTCATCAAACTCAATATAGTTTCTATATGCAACTGGAAATCCACTGGTTATTTCTTGAACCTTAGCCTTCTCCTCTATAAGGTAAGGCACATATCTCAACAACTCCAGAAATATACTAGTATATTCCTCATCTGTTATAGAACCCATTTGCAACTCATAAAACTCCTTAGCTCTATCATCATAATACCTCTCAGGCAAGTACTTCTTCTTAAAGAGCCTTTCAAATGCATGCCAAGTCAAATCATCCTCATGTATGTCCTTGAAATTCTTAACGTCTTCCCACCAAATATTCCCTTAACCTTTGAGACTGAAAATGGTTATCCTTGATGTTGGGCGCATGATTCCCCAAGGGCACTTTTGGGGCTAAAAGCTGATATTTTGGTTAAATTTTGTAATCCAAGTGTAAATACTCTGCATTTTGTGGTCATGGAGTGTGTAGGTGTTTAAGAGTCATAGGGTTGTCCACCCTTATTTTGAAAATGTAATGTCGGTTGTAAAAGATCTACCCATGGTTTGTGGACCATGGGATTGTGTAGAAAGAGCTAAGCTCTAAGTACTTAAAGCATGAATAGAATAAAGAGACATGGAGATATGATGTATGAGAGATAGCTCTGAGGTAGAAGCCTAAGTTCGGGTCATAGCATAGGTAGCGGCTCTACAGCTGAGTGTGCAAAGGCGTAGAAGTCTACAGCTGAGTGCATAGGGCTGGTCGAGTCTGTAATTGTCTGAAATTATCAATAAAGAGGGATTCTACAATTTCTACGTTTTTATTTCCTGTTTATGCATCTTGTTATGTTGGGTATGAATTTCAATTATAATGCTTATATGATGCGCAAATATATGTAAATGTATTGGTTAAGTAAACGCAAGTAAGAACATCTGTTTACGCGAACCTAACTAAGGTCAGTTGATAAGTTAAGTAAGACACTTAGCCTAGTTTGGGAGATATCGCAATTACACAAGTAAGAACATATGTTTACGCGAAGCTAACTAATATCGGTTAATAAGATAAGTAAGACACTTAGCCTAGTTTGGGAGATATCGCAATTCACTGCCCTAGCAGTGCAAAAGTCCCTAAGCTGCAGGTGAGCGCTACGCGAAAACCAATTGTACCCTTTAACGAAGGTACTGAAGGGTCAAGCAGAGGGATAAGAAACCAACGTGAAGGTAGGTATAACCGGAATAAACCAACATCAAAACCATCTCAAGGGTACGAAAACATGGTTCCAATATCCCCCCATATTGCTTTGGTTGAGACTTCAGTCTGCGCTCAGCGGGCTGATGCCGAAAGGGCTAGTAGTGTAGGGATTTGTTTGGCTAACTAGCGCTGAACCTGGGTTAGGCCCCTCCAACCAACAAATGGTTCCGTTGCCAGGACTGGAATCTACATAAGATATTTATGATGTCGTATCAATGGAATTCAACTAAGAAAGAAATTGAAGGCTGGTTCGATAGAAGGATCCATGAGTTCACGGCACAAGAGAACAGAAACCTGCGACTGTCAAAAGAATAGTGGCTAGACCGATACCTATATACGAAGATCCATCAAATATTTTTCTCCTTCTTTCCTATTGAGCTATACAAGTAGATCGCGAAGCTAGCAGATAGCCAACGAAGGTGGAAACTTGACGGTCCTATTGTTTGGACCCCAGAGCTAGTGTGAAGGTTGGAAGCATCGGAGGATAAGATCCCCCGCACTATCGATCATTATCTCGATCACGTCATAAGAGGATTTTTGACTGAATTCGTGGTCGACACCTTAGTCAGCTATAGCGAGGCAGAGCGACACTTTGAATACTTGGATTAAAATGTTGTTGTGCGAAAAACGGGTTATGTAGCTACCTTGATGTTCGGGACTATGCGAAGTGGAAAAACTTATAGGAACGAAGGAAATAAGGGTCTAGAGTATAGACCCTTGATTTCACCTCCATGAAGAGACGGAGAAGGAATAGCTAAGGTCTCTCCGTGAAGCGCTATTCAGTTAATAAGACAAGGATTTCGACGAATACCACCTCCACCCACACCACCTCTGAATCTGCCATTGCCTCCAACTTCACCCATACCACCTCCACATCCACCACGATTCAACATGGAAAACAAAGTGAAGTTGCCTTTGTTCAAAGGCTTGGGAAATGAGGACTTTGACCAATTTTGGTTCGTTGTAAGGGTTGTATGGGAAGATCAAGGTGTTACATATGATCATATAAAGAAAGCGACATTGGTTAGTGCTTTGCAGGATCATGCATTAACCTGGTATATTAAGTACTCTAATGATAACCCAAATGTTGGAGTAGCAGACATCCAAGCAACACTAAATAGGGAATTTAGTAGGCCTAAATCTGAAGCGCAGTCGATTGTGGGATTCAGAGAGATTGCAATGCAACCAGGCGAGATGCCTTGGGAACTAGATCAGAGGCTGAAATGTACGATCCACGAAGCCAACATGAACTTGTCGTATGGACAACATCACGAGTGGTTTGTGGCTTCGCTACTACCACATTTGAGGAGTGTGCCGTCGCAGCAAAAGATAACAACTCAGGTAGAGGCATTGGAAATTTCCATGAGACTACATGAGACCTCGATGTAGGATCCTAATCTAGGACCCTAGCAAATCCATGTGCAACTGAAGAATCTGTGCCTTAAGATACAAAGTTTGAAGCAGGACAGGACTGTTCGACCAGAGGTACGCGAGGAGGTATGGTGCTTGAAATGCAAGAGTCAGGGTCATGACAAAGACCATTACCTAGTCTTTACAAATTACCTTGTAGGAGGAGGACCGATGCTTTTAAGGCTGGAAGCTCAAGCAGGACCTAGTGCAGCACCTGCTTTATGGTGCGCTATATGTCAAGTAGCTGGAAAACATGCCACAAATAACTGCCACTTGTTACAGAAGTATGTACAAGCACCACAACATTTGTTCTGCAACTTTTGTAGGTCAGTAGGACATGATGAGTGTACTTGTAGGACCTATTAATTGATGATGGATAGAACTCCCACCTACAAGGTTCAGGCTGAAAAGTGGCCCCTTGAACAAAATGCAGGGATGGCACAGACAATATTTCAGGGCCACGTATGAGGCCGAGGCGAAGGAGGACCTGGTAGAGGTCAAGGACAGTTGATTTGCTACAATTGCAAAGGAACAAGACACTATGCCCGCGATTGCACTAATTTGACGCATCCGTCGTGCAAGTATTACGTTGTTTGATCATGAAACAGAAGACTGTCCTACGCTGATAGCGAGGATACATGACAAAGGGGCGATACCGCCTCCCTCGACTCAAAACCTATAGATGATGAGGTTTGAGCTACGCGAGGAAGGTCCAAATGTAAATATAGTGCTCCGTAGTGGAATCGCGACGAGAGATGACAAGTGGAAACAACTAGAAGACAGTACATGGGTTCACAAGGCCCCGGAGAAAGAGGATGAGTTTTATTTGGAGCACGCTCGGGAGGCCTTCATGGAAGCTAAGAAGAGCTTCACTGAGGCCTCCACTTCAAGAAGAAAAGATAAGCCTAAGCGAGAGATGGACCCCTCTATGCTCACAACTTTCTTGGAAACTTGTATGAAGTTACTGCGCAATAGTAAGATTGTAAAAGGGATACAAGAGATCATCAATAGATTCATTGGAACTGTGCCTATTGATCTGCGTGTAGTACGAAATATTGGCAAGCATAAGACAAGGACGGGGCGTGAAATGAGACTCACTGTGCAAATTGGAGAATATGAAATGGATCAGGTCATTTTGGACCTAGGGTCAGATGCGAATGTCCTACCAAAGTAGACTTGGGAGTGAATGGGGAGACTTGCACTGCAATGGTCTCTGATACAGCTAAGGATGGCAAATGAGCAGAAAACCATACCCATTGGGCGGCTGCAGGGGGTGATCGTGGATATTGAGGGAGCGAGCATGCTCGCAGATATTGAAGTAATAGAGATAGTAGATGATAGCAATCCCTACCCTGCGCTCTTGGGAATTGACTGTGCTACTGAAATGAACATTGCAATCAACCTGAAAATGTGAAAGATGATATTTGAAAATAAATCACTGCATGTAATAATACCCCTGGATCTTGCTGAGGGATCGTGTTATACTAAACTAGTCTGTGATTATGAGAGTGATGATGATCTGGATTGCATCTATAAGATAACAGCGCGAAACCAAGACTGGGTGAATCCCACCGCGGATGGATGATTTACGTGGGATTGCTAGAGTTCCTACACTTCGGACTCCAAGGAAGAAATAAAATGCTAGCAGAATCGGTAACATGAAGTAACCATGCTGAATTTCAACATGATGACCTGATCGCTGCATTTTGTGTCACCAGAGGTAAGAAATATGTCCACTTATGATGGTCTAACTGAGGTAGATACCTTTTTGGATGCATTTGAAAGGGAGGTGCCAAAAAAGCATCACTTCCAAGCCTTGGATTGGGCACTACGCATTACGTCCGCGAGATGGTGGGGTACGAATAAGAGAAGCTTTGAGGATTGGCGTGAATGTAGGAGGATGATGAGAGCACAATTTGGGAAGCCTAAGATGCAGCTGACAGAAAAGTATGATGGATAGAATGATCCACGCACGCATCTGGCCAAATGGATGTAGGCTTATGGCGAAAAGCCTCAACCTGAGTGAGTGCACCTGTTCTGTCATACCCTGGATGTTATCCCAATGAATTGGTATATAGAAATGGAGCTCCGCTATGGAACATGTGAATGGGATATCCTACGCAAAGGATTCATGATGACATTCAGTTTAGGAGGGATTTGGAAATATTGATGAAGCGCTACAAGAGGTGAAAGCAGCCATATTTAGGATACCATAGGATCTTTTAGACTTGATTCAGCTTGAATGGGCTACTCAGCTGAATCACACACTGGAATGTTGTAATGTAACTGCTGAAGAGAAGGACGAGGATCCACGAAAGATTAAGATTCCAGAAATAGAATGCCACTGTGAGGTTCAAGGACAGCAGATTGAGAACCCTGATATAACCGCATTGTTGAAAACTAAACAGGTGAACATTGGTATGGAGGCAAAACCCAAATTCGTGAATATTGGAGACTACTGGGAAGACACGATGGTGGATAAGGTCGTTGAATTAATCCATGAATATCAGGACTTATTCCCTACCAGTATTACGGATTTGAAAGGAATTATAGAAGATCTAGGAGTGATGAAGATCATGTTAAAACCCGACGCAAAGACAGTTAAGTAGAGGCCTTACCACCTAAATCTGAAATACAAAGAAAAGGTCCGCTTAGAGCTAGACAAAATGCTAGTAGCAGGCATCATTGAGGCTGTGGAGGAATCTGATTGGGTAAGCCCAATGGTGGTGCAAGAGAAGAAGCAGAAGGATGAGATAAGGATATGCATGGATCTCAGAAAACTAAATGATGCTTGTGTACATGATCCTTTCCCAACTTCAGTCATGGATGAAGTGTTCGATAATGTAGGTGGCCAGGAAGCATACTCCTTCACTATTGGGTTTTCTGGGTACCACCAAATCAAAATTGTGCCAGAGGATAGGAGCAAGGCAACCTTCGCGACTGAGTGTGGTTGCTTTCAATATACTGTAATGTCATTTGGATTTAAGAATGAGCCTGTTATCTTTTCGCGCGTGGTTGTTGCAACATTTAAGGAATTTATCCATAAGTTCCTGGAGGTATATTTTGATGACTGGACTATATTTGGGTTGGTTAAGAGCCATTTAGAAAGCTTGCATTTGATGTTGGATACTTGTCAAAGATACAAAATCACACTCAATCTCAAGAAGTGTCTGTTCTGTATTCCTTTTGGGAACCTATTGGGGCATGTGGTTTGTAGATTAGGATTGATGGTAGACCCGCGAACATCATGGTGATTCTAAACTTGGAAGCGCTGAGGAATGTGAAACAGTTACACGCTACTTTGGGACATACGGAATATTATAGAAAGTTTATCAAAATCTATGCCTAGATCACCGCACTGATGGAAAAATTGTTGAAGAAGGATGTCATGTTCTGTTGGAAGGATGAATGTAAGAAAATCTTGGATATATTGAAAGAAAAGATGGTCACCGTGCCGATTCTAGTCTTCCCGAACTGGAAGAAAGAGTTTCATGTACATGTCGATGCGTCATGTATAGCACTGGGGGTAGTACTAACACAGGATGGCAGAGAAGGCTTGGACCACCCTATCATGTTCGCAAGCTGCAGATTATCCAAAGAAGAGAAGAACTATTCTACCACTGAATGTGAGGGGCTAGCTATGGTGTATGCACTCCAAAAGTACCAACACTACTTGCTAGGAGGCCACTTTAAGATGTATACGGATCACTCCCTGCTAAAAGTACTTGGTCAATAAGCCTGTGTTGGGGGGCGAATCTGCAGATGGCTCTTATTATTCCAAGAGTACGATTTTGAAGTTGTTGTGAAGCCTTGACGATTGAACGCGGGACCAAATCATCTGTCGCGCATCGAAACAAGGGAGGAACCTACTAACTTGGAGGAAGGATTACCTGACGTGCAACTATTTGCTGTGCGTGTCGTGGATGGTCATTTCGAAGATATAATACACTTCCTAACAATATGAACTACACCGGAAGGATACTTTGTCTAGCAAAAGAAGGAATTAGTGGTGTGCGCAGCAGATTTCTCTGCCATTGTTGGGCATCTATACAAGATGGGGATTGATGAGATATTGTGATGGTATGTACCTAAGTTTGAATGAAGCAATATTCTTGCGGACACTCATTGGGGCGCCACGGGAGGACATTATGCATGGAGAGAAACCGCGCAAAATGTTCTACGCGCTGGGTTGTGGTGGCCAACCCTTCATTAGGATTCAAAAGCATATTGCAAGGCGTGTGATGTATGTCAAAGAATAGGCATACCATCGCGGAGGGATGAAATGACTTTGAATGCACAAATGACATTGCAACCCTTAAAAAAGTGGGCAATAGATTTTGTAGGACCCATTCAGCCATAAGGGAAGATGGGTGAGGTACATTATCACTGCGGTGAAGTATTTGACTCATTGGGAAGAAGCATAGTGGTGAAGGATTGGACAGGTGTGACTACCGTGAAGTTCCTATTTGAGCATGTACTGACGCGATTTGGATGTCCAAGGATCTTGATGAGTGATCATGGTACACACTTCCTGAATGAGACGATCAACACACTAACGGAGGAATTTCAGGTGTATCACGAAAAGAGCACACCTTATCACCCACATGCTAATTGGACACTGGAGGCTTTCAACAAAGTGCTTGAAAACGCTCTGACCAAGATTTTCAATCTTAATCGAAGTGATTGGGACCTACTCATACCTGCAGTATTGTGGGCTTATCAAACAACATGCAAAATGCTGATGGGACAAACCCATTTTAGGCTTGCCTATGGTGTGGAAGTCGTAAGGCCTATGGAATACATCGTGCCTAGTCTACGCATAGCAGTGCTCACAGGTATGACTGATCATGGAGCCATGGAAGAGAGGCTTGTGCAGTTGGACGAGCTTAAAGAAGAGATATTTTTGCTAGATTTCATTAGCAGGTCCAAAAGCAGCGCAAAAAAGCATGGCATGACCGCCATATTATGCTGCGCACATTTAAGGTGAATGACTTGGTGTTGTATTATGGCAGTAGGTTTGATAAATTTCTAGGGAAATTTAGAATGCATTGGCTGGGGCCGATCCAGTTGGTTAAGTGGAATGGATAACCCTTCCTAGGAAAGGTGAATGGCAGTCGATTGAAGCCATACACAGGTGGCTCGACCATCTCACTATGCGACATAAGCACAGTCTTAGCGATCCAGGAAATTGAAAGGAGGCATAGGACTATAAAATACACTGCCCAGGTTGGGAAGCTGTGCGATTTTAGGACTGCGTGAAGTAGGGAAGCATCACAGGGTCCACGACGATGCAAAGGAAGTTGCGCTACTCGTGGAAATAGCACGCAGGTCTGTCGGAAAGTGATCGTTAAAGTCACTGTTCATGATTTGATGGTTGGATTATGGCCAAATGGAGTGGGCAGCAGGAATTTAAGGCAAAATTTATGGATTATATTCTTGAAAATATGCCACAAATCTATCATTAATGGGCCGAATGTGGGGGGAACAATCGGATTTGAATTCAAAAAGACCTATAAATCATAGGTGGTTTTCCAACGAAAAACACTTGGCATTTTGAAATTCAGTTGTTGCACTATCAGGTGTGTATGGACCTTACAAATTTTGAGGCTTTGAGAGCAAGTTCAATGTTTGAGAGATTACCGAAGGAAACACAGGACCTCCTGAATAGAATGATGTCGACACCCGAGGAAGCCGCGTAGGAAATTGAGGCAATAGAAGTTGCCCCAGAGAGTGCCAGAGTGATATTTGAAGTCCCTAAATCACACAGGACACTGAGACCAAAGAAGGATAAGAAAGCTATGATCCTAGAGAAGGGGAAGGCCATTAATCTAGGGGCAGATGAACAAGAATCTAAAGAAATCCTCGTGGATGAGGAGGATTTTGAAATGGAAGTTGAAACCCAGGGTGCGGACCCTATTACCAGGTTACCATAATATGCTCCTCTACGTAATGGTAAATACAAGGTGTTGAAGGACATATACAAGAGCAAGAGCTCCTTGCAAACTTCGTTGCTCTCAGATGACATTGATTTTGAGGTGTCACACTTAGGGTGGGTTCCTGTACTAAAGTTTAAAGATTGGGACCTCGAAGATCACGAGAAATTCCTACATTTAGCAATTGAGCAGTTAATGTGCCAATGGATTGACACGACTGCTGGAATGATTGAATTGGAGCCATGGACATGGATTAAAGGTGTAGAGAAAGCTGAATTGCTCAACCTGCTCTGGGTGTTTCATTACCACCGTGCCCTAGTGACCGTCTTCGTCATCATTCAGCTACTTTGCTTGATGCATGATGGGTGTTTGTGGTTGGAGGAGCCCATTCCCATCACAGACCACTTGATTCATCAGATCACATAGCTGCCTTACTCAAGGGAGGATCCAGCCAATATATGAGAAGGAAAAGGTGGTGAGTTGGCCCTCGCATAAGCTATGAAGAAGAGATTCAAGTTGGAGAAGAATAAGCGGGGATATGCTATCTCCAGCATTAAAAACCCTGTAGTTAAGGTAGAAACACAAATATTAGCAGGGAAGGTGATGCAGAAGTGTCGCGCGGATGAGGTTCCTGTGCCTATGATTGTACTAGAAGCCTAATGCGCTGAAGGAGTCCAGTTCAACTGGGAAAATTATATATGCGAAGAGTTTCTTATAAATTGTAGTGAGGCACAGGAGTAGGGCAAGACTTTCCACTACACATGGCTCTTGCTCTTGATTGTGTTGGTGGCATGGGAGCTGCCAGAAGACAGCCAGTTCCCTTCGGTAGCACCGGACCTTCCAAAGGCAGTGAGGTACACTTTGTTGTGGGCGACCAAGGATGCACAATGTATAAAATAAAGCAAGATGGAGATGAGTATCCGGATGGGGATCAATCGTAAGATGCGATTGTCTCCCACAGTATATGCTAGTTTACAGAGCTTTGCAGAGTTCAAAGCAAATTTCCACCATGTCTTTATCAGGGCGTGGAAGAACTCCACGAAGACATGGCATAACTTACCATATCTGGTGACTGATGATGTTATCTTTGTAGTCCTCGAGTCTTGGCTGCCAGAGTGGTGCGCTCCAGCAGGCTCCGTGGTGGAAACGGACAAGTACACCACACAACATAAGAAGGGAGAAAAAAAAATCCAAATGGTGCAGCCGGCTGAGAAGTATAGAAAAGAGGAAGTGGAGGCTAAGACCCAGGCAACGCGCAACGCCGCAAAATTGGCCAAACAACAGAGGACAGGAGGAGAAGAGCGTGAAGGATAGAAGTCACCTTCACCTAGGACTAAAGCAGAAACATAAGAGCCAACATAACAAGGTGGCGTGGACCCATAGACAACATCCACCCAACTCAAGTGTTAGCGCCCACAGGAGAAGGTAGTGCCACGAAAGAAAACCAAGGCGTCAAAGACATCCTTCGACCCAATCACCCTCATGGAGGGGGATTTGCACGACATTAGAGAAACAGTGAGGGATGTCACCGGGGAAGACCTCCAACAGTTTGAAGAAAAGCGGTAGTTGGTATTGGGGGCTTTCCAGACAGAGCTACAAGAGTTGCAGGTTCACACTCCACAGGTTGGCATAGTGACCACTAGCCTCGCGATCGACACTTCAGCTGCCGAGGAGATGTTGCGCACAAGGGTGACCAATGCGATACTTCTACCAGATGGGGAACTTACTACAGAAAATGAGGCCGACAAGCCCACAGTTAGCAGTCTGAAAGGGGTGGGGTTGAATATGGCTGTGGAGATGCTCCACCTCTTGCAGGATGGAGTCACTGCGGAACTTAGGGCCTAGGAGAGTCGTGCTCTATAGGTGATGAGCGAGCAGCACATCAATATTGAGCAGTTGGGACTGCAGCACAACGAGACAGTAGAACAGAATATGCAAATAATGTAGGTAGTGGAGGAAGCCTGCCGAATGGTCCCGAAGTTGGACATTCAGGTAGAAGAAACAGTTGAGGCACGCATTCACAAGTTGGCCAGAGGGGTGCACGATGCTCCAATAGAGATGGTCAAGATTCAGTAGGAGTTGAACCTGTAGATCATAGAATTGCAGTTGAGGGCTCAGCCTTCAACTCCGCCGGAAGTCAGGGAACAACGTGCCACTGCTGTTACAACAGCAATAGTGGCAGTCAACAGTGCAGTAGCAGACTGCACACGCTTTTTGAACAATCATTTAAGGTCCTAACCACCCTGTAGGAGGACCCGAATGTAGAGCGCCTAGAGACAGAGGTGCGTGAGCTACAACAAAGATATGACAAGGTCAAAGGGACCGCACAGACGATCGCCCTTACACAGAGGCTTGCACGGATGCAGGAGGCAAAAGCTCTCAAGGAATAGGTGGATGTCGCTCGGCACAAAGAAGCGGTCCTAAAAGCGTGCCTACAACCATGGATAGACGAGGCATATATGATCACAAGTTCCATAAAAGTAAATCTCATGACACTGCAGGCAACTCAGCAGAATATTCAGGGTAGCAGTTCAGCGGCAGTCACCGAGAAACGAGTGCGAGAATTCCAACAGGTAGCTGCTTAGTGCACACTCGAGGTTGCGGTCATCCAAATGGAGCTGGGAGGTCTTCACGATGTTTATGTTGGGGGCTTATTGGGCGCGAGATCCCCCAAGGGAAGTTTTGGGGCTAAAAGCCCATATTTTGGTCAAATTTTGTAATCCAAGTGTAAAGACTCCGCATTTTGTGATCGCGGAGCGCGTAGGTGTTAAGAGTCATAGGGTTGTCCACCCTTATTTTGGAAATTTAGTGTCAGCTGTACAAGATCTACCCATGGTCTGCGAACCATGGGATTATATAAATAGAGCTAAGCTCTAAGTAGTTAAAGTATGAATAGAAGATAGAGACATGGAGATATGTGGTATGAGAGATAGCTCTAAGGTAGAAGTCTAAGTTCAGGTCATAGCTTAGGTAAAGGCTCTGCAGCTGAGTGCACAGAGGCCTAGAAGTCTGTAGCTGAGTGCGCAGATCCCTGCAGCTGAGTGTGCAGGGCGGGTCTACTCTATAATTGTCCGGAATTATCAATAAAGAGAAGGATTCTATAATTTATGCGTCTTTATTTCCTGTTTATGCATATTGTTATGTTGGGTATGAATTTCACTAATAATTCTTATATGATGCGCAAATATATGTAAATGTATTGGTTAAGTAAATGCAAGTAAGAACATCTGTTTACGCGAAGCTAACTAAGATCGGTTTATAAGATAAGTAAGACACTTAAACTAGTTTGGGAGACATCACAATTCGTTACCCTAACAGTGAAAAAGTCCCTGAGCCGTAGTTGAGGATTGTGCGAAAACCAATTGTACCATTTCATGAAGGTACTGAAGGGTGGAATAGAGGGTGAAGAAACCTGTGTGAAGGCAGGAATAGCTAGAATAAACCGACATCACAACCATCTCAAGGATGCAGAAACTTGGTTCCAACATCCCCCCATACTTCTTCGGGTGAGACTTCAGTCTGCACTTCATGGGTTGATGCTGAAAGGGCCAGTAGTGTAGGGATTTGTTTGGCTAACTAAAGCTAAACCTGGGTTAGGCCCCCTCAAGCCAACACTTGATTTCATGTTTCCTGAGTAATCATGCAATCTAAAGAATTTACTCATGCCAAGTAACCAAGACTCCGCATCTTGCGATTTATTCATTTCTCCATCAAAGGTAAGTGGCTTTTCATTTTTGAAGTCATCCGACAAGTATCCCCTATCATTCCTCTTGTACGAATGATAACGATGATGATCATGATGTTTCTCAGAACTAGAACTAGTGTAATACTTGTATCTGTCAACCCTACTATCTAAAGTGTCCAATATCCTGCCACCTCTGATAGTGTTATATCTATCTGACCTATGTCTACTATGAGACCTACTACCATATGCCCCATTAATTCTGTCCTCATATCCATGACTGATCCGAAGAGGTCCTTGTCACTGCAAATCTAACAAACTCTGAAGTAATATCACATTCACCTCTACTTGTTTCTCTTGTGCCTATATGATTTTGTCATTGTCTGCTTTGAAAATCCTTATTTCTTCCTTTAGGCTTCTCAATGTCTACAAAGTCAAAAGAGTTCCCCACACCATGCTACCCATTGGATTCATAGGGTGACTCTATGTAGTCTACTACCTTATTGGCCATTTGATCTCTTTCCTACAAGGCATACTATGTCAGCTAAACGAAATCACCATAAATCAACATACCGTAGCATAATTCAGGGAGGATACCTTATCTGCAAGGTCATCAAATTAGCATGATGCATGTATAACATAACCATAATAACATATAGACATATATCAATAAGTGCATCAACACATAACCATCATACTAAGGCCATATCAAAAATGCATGTTATGACCTCGTGCATGACAAAAACCATTACTCCAATATACACATTTCCCCATGCAACTATCAACCTTCATAATAAATTCCTAATAAACTACACATACACATAACCACCTGTAGTCAAGCTTATGCGATTAATTCTTGTAATCAACCTACAAGACTGATGCATGTAATCAAATAACAAAGAATGCAACCCAACATACAAGGGTGTAATCAAGATGCATATAATTGTATAACCAATCATATACTCATGACGATGCATTCCATAAAATTGACATCAAGTTCCTCATGATAACCTTCCTTCTACCATGATCAATATGATGCAGTGCAACAAGCACATGGAACACAAGTGTAAGAGCCACACACGCAACTGACATGCATGAATGACCAACACATTCACCCATATATGTAGCACCAGATATGACCCAAAGAGAGAGAAACCATGCTCTAATACCACCGTATGACACCCCCTCCCAAGTCTACCCAAAGTAACCATGCCAACTGGGGTAAACATGAAGAGAGATGCTACTATGATCAGATTCGACTTCTTATGTCACCTTAAGGAAGTGGAATCGATGGAACATCACATACAGTCATCCAACATCATCATCATAACACTTAGGAGACAAGTCAACCACTCAGACAGCCTGTCCCTGGGTCCCACTACTATTTTGCATCTCTTAGGCCATAGTCACTCTCATGCTATGGGAAAGGGAAAGACCAAGACCCTAAGGTCTCTCTCACAGGCCTGCTTGCCAGCGTCTGTGGACCAAAATTGCTAGTTCTATGCCAACAACCCCGACATTTAAGCCACATTTCTAGCCTAGAACCCTAGCCTCTGCCCAGAACATATTGTAACTTCCAAAATTCATTAAAAACATGATAACAATGTTGATCAATCGAAAAGCACCCTCAGGACTAGGCCCGAGCATCCCCAACCATGACTGACATTCTGTCAAACACTTGGAATCAATTCAACCTACAAGTCTAGGATACAAGATAGAGTATAAACAACTAAAACAACTTATGAAACATAACCATAAGGATCACCTTCTTCTCCATTAAACTACTACATCATCAATTAGGTCTCACATCCATCCATTTAACATTTACAAGTAAATATATGAAATAACCATGACATAAACCATTCATTCAACCATGCTTATAACTAGCATAAAACCATATTAATATCAGAGATATGACAACCATTAAATCCACATATAAATCAATGCAAGAGTAAGAGGACATAGCTTTTATTAATCATAGGTAAATGTGACCAAGTTTGGGACTTCCACGTACCACCCGACCATAGACATGGTTGAACCAAATCTCTCTTTCAACTAGTCACCCACGTACCATATTCCAAGCATGAATGTGGGATCTCATAGAACAACCAATGGAATCTATAGGTTAAACCACCTCCACCCTCATCAAACCGTGATCTCACCAAAATGGTGCTCCAATCACAATTGAACCAAACTTGGAATGCCATCAGGAACCCATCAATATCCTTGAGGAAATTTTCATCTCCTTTTCTCTTAGGCTCTACTGTAATCCAATCTCGTATCACTAGGCCCTAAACCAAGACGAGTCTCTCACACTTTACGACAATCCAAATCTGGATCACTACGCCCTAAACAGAGACTTCTCCCTCAAGCTTTACTGTGTATCCCGCCAGAATCAGTCAAGGAATTCCTAGGCCTTTGTGATTGAAACTTGAGACCACTTCTGCCACAGATTCCAAAATCCATTTGGAAAACCAAAGCTCAAAACTAAGTTAAACATCCCAACATACTATGCCATTTGGAAAAAAGGCTAGGCTAGGTTGAAAATCACTGTCATAACCTGGCAAAACCATGCCACAAACAACAAGAGAACCATACACCCACATGCAAAGCCATGCAGCTTTGCATGTCCAAACCAGATAGGAAATCACACATGCAAAAGGTTACCTACAAGTATTCCTATTGAGGTTGTATGATCTTGATTTCCTTTCCTTGATCCTTGCTTGCTTTTCCTTTCCTTTTCTTTCTTTTCCTTCCTTTGCTCCAAAACTAAAGTGCTCCAAGAAAACTCTAAGTGACCAAGAGTGAGAGAGAGAAAGAGAGAGAATAATGAGAGAGATCCAAGCTTGAACTGACAAAAGGTTACCAACTGATCCTCAAAAGATTTTTTATGAATGATGCCTCTATTTCCTTCATTTTCCATTATTTTCCTTCAATTTCCTCCTCGCATGTAACCTATTACCTTTCACGTTGCTTTTCTCCTATTTGTTGGGTTGTGTTATATTTTTTCCACGACTAGCCCATGTACTTAACCGGGCGGTTAGAGGGGGGGCAGAGCCCCCCCTTCATTGCGCCGATTGCATAGCGGGGGGGTCACATGGGGTTTGAGCGGTGCAGGTAACCCCACTCTATGGGGTCCGGGGCAGTGCCCTGGAAAATTTTGTTTTTGGACCCTATATTAGGTTGGGCGGACCTACTTATGGTTTTGTGCATGATTTTCGCACATGGTTTTGGACGCGATGGTTTTTGGTCCATGGTTTTAGACGCGATGGTTTTCAGTCCATGGTTTTGGACGCGATGGTTTTCAGTCCATTGTTTTGGACGCGATGGTTTTTGGTCCATGGTATTGGATGCTTCGGCATGTATAAATATGTATTGTAGCATTGAAAGGAAAATAATGAGAAATCAAGCTGGTAGTCCCGGTTTTGGGATCCAGGGGAATATCCCAGTGTATATGTGTTTCATGTGTTATGCTCTCGTTATTGTTTATTTTCTGTGTTTTAGAGTTTGTATGAAGGTAGTTTCTGTATGGGATTAAAACCTACACTAATTTCCTTTATTTTGATAAATAAATGTGTCAAACATGCCTTTTTTCCTTTTAATGCCTTTTCTTTAGCCTTTGCGAATTTTCCTTAGCCAAAACACACATCCAGTGATGCCCACTAGGATATATTTGCCCAACATTCAACTTGGAGGAAGTGTCCCTTAAACAAGGTCTTATTTTTCCTTTATTAACTTTTATTACATGAACTTTTCACCAGTGTTGTTACAGTGTGAGTTGGTACATCTTCTTCATCCATTATAACTCTGGTCGTCTCCTGAATTGTCTTGTTCTTTCTCTTAGCTACTCATTTTGTTGTGGAATTTTGGCCACAAAATACTACCTCCTTATGCCATGCTCTTCACAGTGATATTCAAACTCTCTTGACATCTGTTCTCCTCCTTTGTCTAATCTTAAGCATTTGATCTTTAGATATTTATCATTATCTACTTAAGATTTAAATGTCTTAAAATGTTTTATCACTTCCGATTTCTCTTTTAAGAGCATGATCCATGTGGCTTTAGTAAAATCATTAATAAGCAACATAAAATACCTTTCTCCTCTTGGGATTTTTTCCTAGTTGGGTCAAAAATATTAGTGTGAATTAGCTCCAAAGGTTTAAATGAAGAAAACTTCTTCGTCTTGAAATGAGTCTTGGTCTGTTTTCCAAATTGACAAGACTTGTAAACTGAATTATCAATCCTTGACAGTCTTGGAAATCCTATTAAAACTCCTATTCTGCTAACTTTTATCAGAATGTCAAAATTCATATGACCAAGTCTCCTATGACATAACCGGGTTTCATTTTTATTTCTCAAATGGAATCTTACTCTAGAATCATCAAACACATGTACATTATTGGGAGTTCTGATTGCCTTCCAAACTAGCTTTCCATTCTTTTAATGTCGGATCTCACAATATTTGGATCAAAATTTCACATTATAGCAATTATCACACATTTGACTCACACTAAGCACGTTATGCTTGAGGCCTTCTACATACAATGCATTCTGAGCTTTAGTCTCTCCATCAAGAGTAACTATGCCTTTGGCTTTAATTTTTGCTAGAGCATTGTTTCCGAATTTGACATTGTTCCCTCTGTCCTTTTCTTTTGAGACATGAATTTACTTTTATCCCCATTCATATGCTTGTAACAACCACTATCCACATACAATATGCTTTCTTAATCACGTGCTAACAGAACAAGTCCACATTCCATGTTCTTTCCATGCTTTACATTTCCAATTATTCTCATCCTTTTGAAAAGTTGGCTGCTATGAAATTTAGGATTTAGATGAATAATCATATCTACTTCTGCATTCACTTTCCTCATGCCCAAAATGATTACATGTGAAACATTCAACATCATCCATGAGGGGAGAGAAGGTATTTCTATTTCCGGGAGGAGAGTTTTGATGTCTATAATCTTTATACTTATTATATTTTAATTTTTCATCTCTTTCAACTTTGAACCTTCTACAATCAATAACTTTATTTCCAAAGATATGCCATATATAACAATGACCATAGAATAAATTAGAGTACCTGAAGTTGGAAAGTTCATGAGCTTGTACATGAATGTAACTTTGTTGTCTTGTTGATTGATACATTCTTTATTGGTATGACTCCTTCGAGGAGTTGGAATTATTGTTCCAGTGATGGGCTCCTCTCTTGCTTGCTACCTTTTTATCTTCCTTGATTATTTATTGATGCACCTTTGCATATCTCTGAGGTTCCTCAAATCCTGCAGACCTAAAGTTCATCTTTATCATAGAATATTCCCATGGTCTATAATATCCCAAACCTATCTTATTTTCTAGAGACCTTTGACTGTTTAGAATCTAATGCAAACTTTCCATTTACACCCTTCTCAGTCTCCAGTCTCTCAAGATATGTTCTCAAAGAGACAAATTCTGCGTCAAGACTTTGACAATTTTCTTCTCATTCATGGATTAGATCATTAAGAACTTCTTTTTTTCGTTTTTCTTATTCTAATTTGACTTCCAGGGACAAAGTTTCTTCTTTGCATCTTTCTGGGATCATCTCCTTCTTTACTTTTAAAAAATATCATTTTAGATGCTTGTTCTCTTCTTCTAGTTTCTCACATGTTTTTTGTTTTTCGTCTAGTTGAAGAGCTAAGTTGTCTATACTTTTAATGCTTTATTCATTTTTTTCTTTTTGATAAACAAATTCCTCATTGTTTGAGTTATACAAACCTTCTTGAGAAAGTTGCATATACTCTTTTAGTTGCTTGTTATTTCTTCTAGCCTTCTTTAATTCTTCAAGAGAACTAATGAGTTCCCCTTCAAAGTCCACTACTCCTACTTCTTCTTCGAAGTCTATACTATTTTTTTTCTTGGAGTCTGCTTCAAATTCCATGATTAACCACTCATTTGACTCATCCTCTTAGGAGTTTTCACTATCTGACTTTGCTGCTGAGCTATCCTCTTTAGAGTAGAGCCCATTCTTCATAGAGAACCTCTTCTCTTGATGTTTCTGAGCTTTTCCTTTGAACTTTTGATCATCTTCCTTTTCTTTCCTTTCTTTGTAAGGACACTTGGATGAAAAAATTTCCAACTCTTCCACAGTCAAAGCATTTGAAGGGTAGATTCCCTTCAAACTTTTCTAAGCCATGCTTCAGTTGCCTGAAAAAGTGAGTTAGTGATCCGGGAAATTTTCATGAATGCTTTCAAACAAAAATCCCCATTATACAGGACCTTTTACTAACACTTACATATTCTTGTGAAATCATGAGCAATGTGTATTCTAAACAACTTTAGAAAACCATCAACATGAATCAAGAAGCAATAATCATTAACAACCATAAATCCATGATATGATAATGTAGTTCACCCAATGTGGCCTATGTCTTCAAGCCCCGGGTTAAGAGTGGGGAGGCCACTACATTAGTTGCTACAAAAAGATGATGAGTACATGATGTAATCTCTATCAATACAAGGATGAACACCCTTATCTAAAGTGGCTTGTCTCTCCATAGAGACATTCTTCTACAAAGAACTCTCACTCATAAAAATTTCTCCTCCAACATGACAAAGGAACAATCTATCACATAAATTGGCATACAATGATTCTCCAACAAAATGTAAAACAAGGATCTCAACAGCAAATCATCATCTTAGAAAAAATCAAAAGAAGTAATGGCATCAATGCATCTTATACCTCCACTTTCGGGGACAACCTAAAAATGCACAACTCTACTGAAGAAACATACAAACTGGTTGAATTCTTGGTGAAAAATCATGAAATTTGACTGTAAACTTGATCCCTTTCTCACTTAGTCAAATTTGAGATCCCTGGGAATCTCAAAGACTCCCCAAAGATTCTCTTCTACGGGTTCACTGAAATTAGGCTATTCCAATGAAGAAACTAATCACACTATCGCACTCCTTGAGAAAAATCGAATCAGATGAGTGTAAAGTTGGTTTGGCTTTGAAAATATCAATTTTGGGCCTTAAGGGAATCTTTAAGGTTCCATGCAAATTCATGTGTTGCTTATATGTTGCTTATATTAGAAAACCAATCATGCCATCAGACTCCTGACAAAATTTTGATTAATCTAAGTATAAACTTCATGATTCTGTCACCTTAAAAAATCATCCTTAAGGGAATCTTAAAGGATCCTCACAACATCAAAGAATATTGCCTTAAAATATTCCTCTAAAATATTCCCCTATCTCAGAATTTATGTAGCAAGGTTACACCATGTTGGTTTTGTCTCAGATCTGGGTTCTAGCATGTGTTTGGGGTTCTGTGTCTTCCTGTTGTCTTTTGGCTCCTCCATTGTAAAGCCTTGAGATCCATGTGACGGGCGGGCGACTCCCCGAATGAGCGAACGAGCCTTGGTAGGCGAGACACACGGGCAAGTTGGAGTAACCGCAGGGACATGCGAGTTGAAAGGAGAAAATTGCGATGATGTTTGGGTGGACAAACATATATATCGTATGAGCGGTCCCAGGCGACCTCAGGAGCGGGTGAGCCAACGGGCGAGTCGACATGTGATGGGGCGGTCATCTATGTTTGTGGATGGGCCAATAGTGTGAAAACATGACAAAGCCGATGGTTATGTTGAAAAGGCAGGTCGGCTGGATGCTTGAACGGATGGGTGGGCAATAATATAAGAAGGTCGACGAAGGATGGTGGAGGCATCATTCGACAAGCAAACAAGTTGAAGTGCGAGTTAGACACAAGTGTGCTGCGGTCTAAGGTGTAGGACGCAGTTGTGATGAGCCCGCATGACGGGTGAAGGAAACTGGGTGAAGCGAATGGTCGGTGAAAGGGTGACCCAAGTAGGGCAGCGGGTGAACAAGCATAGGGCAGTCGAGTGCGGTTGACATGACGGATAGGTTAGGCGACCTGTGGAGGGTGTTGGGTAGGCAAGTTCGTGGTATGGCCAGGTCGAGTAATCGAGTAGGGCATTTGTATGGTGGGCCGTGCGAGGCGTGCGGAGGGCACGCCCGCCAAAAAACAGGCAGGCTAAACGGTTGGACGAGTTGAACCGGGTGAGGGTGACCTGTGGTTGGGTGTGCCGGGCACCGGGTGGAAACGAAATGTAGAGTTTGTGTTGCAAACGAGAGGTGCAACGAGGCGTGCGGAGGGTGCCCAGGTTGGGCGACATGGACACGAGAGGCGCACCCGAGTTGGGCAAATGACATGAAACGTGTGACGGGTGAATGGAGAGTTGGGTGAGTCATGTGGAGGCCATTTAGGCGAAACGACAAGTTGGGAATCCAAGTTTGTCGAAGTTGTAAAAATTTGGCTAAGTGTAAATTTGGGGTTTCCTCCAAGATTTAACTTATACTTTGAAAGTTGAAGATTATATATATTGATATACGGGCAGACTCAGATCGGGGAGCTGCCCGCTCCTTTATAATGTTGTGCATTTCTATATGTTAATGTTGTTATGATGAATGTTCATGGTTTTCATCTTGTATAAGGATAAACTAATACTTGGTAACAAAAAATAAACTAAGTGGGAATGTTAGGCGTAGTCCATGACCGTGAGTATTGGTGAAAAGAAAAGGGTCGGTGGTGCCACACCTCGCTATAGTGTGGTTGGAAGATTTCCACCAATGTAGGAGCGTGATAGGTGGTTTCAGAGCCGGCGAAGTGCAAAGGGGATTTGCGAAAGAAGCTGATCCCACTATCACTTCGTGACAGGTGGTATTGGCGCTGTTGAACTGAATCAAGGAGCTGATTCTATGAAAGGCCAACGACTTGAAATTCAAGTTTTGTAGGTGACAAGTGGTATCAAGGGTGATTCAGGTGATTGATGCATGGTCTATACTAGATCACAAAGAAGGAAGCTGATGGCTGAGATGGAAGGAGAACCTCATATTGTGACGGGTGAATCTAGTCACAATGCAGGTGAAACTTTCATGGGCCGGGTATTGGAAAGAATGGAAGAGTTGGATTCTTTCTGGACTTTGAAGATGGCTGAGATCACGAAGGATCACGAAGGAAATGCGAATATGAGAGATGATTTAAATGAAATTCGAGAATGATACACGTATACTGAATGGAAGTATACACAACTAGAAGAAGAGGTCAAAGAGATCAGGAAGGTGAGAGACCAAGGTTTGGCAAAAATCTTGGAATTGCAGCAATCTATTGACGAAGCAAAAGATGAGATCGCAGTGTTGAAGAAGGTCGTGAGACATAACTCAGGTGGAGGAGTGTCTCATGTGAAAGTAAAGGAAACAGAATCTTATGATGGTACAAGGAATGCGAAGACTCTTGGTAACATTCTATGGGACATGGAGCAATATTTGGAACGCTTATGTTTACCTGATGAGGAGACTAAGGTGAAAGCAGATGCTTAATTCTTAATGAAGGATGCTAAGATGTGGTGGTGAAGAAGGATGGATTAGATTGCCAATGGCAGTGCTAACGAGATAACTTCGTGGGAAGACATGAAGAAGACTTTGCAGACCCGCTACAATCCTTAGGATGAAACTTGGGAAGCAAGGATGAAGATAAAATATATGAAGCAAACGGGAAGTCTGCAGGCATATCAGCGAGATTATGCAAGTTCAGTTCTGGAACTTCTGGACATGGCGGAGAGAGACAAGATATTAAACTTTGTTATAGGGCTAAAACCTTAGGCGCGCAATGAAGTGAAGAGGTAGAAGATAAAGACACTTGAAGAAGCTTTTGCGGTTGTGGATCATTTGGTGGAGCATTATGACGAAACTTCTGATGAGAAAAAGAAGAAGTTTGGTAAGCCGAAGGAGAAAACTACGAAAGATGATGCTTCAAAATCGAATTACAAGTAGAAGACGAAGAAACCATTGAAGTGTTGGATATGTGCAGAACCACATATGGTGAAAATTTGTCCTTCAAGACCGAAAGTGGTTGCGATGGCACAAGCTAATACGAAAAAAGAAGAGACTTCTAAGGGGGTGATGCAGATTCTTAGCGCTGCAGCTGCTACAGAAGCGTTCTCACGAAGAGATCCGGAAAGGAACAGTTTGGAATATGTTCGGACGAAGGTTGGGAGTACGGATGTACTCACTATGGTGGATAGTGGGGCTACTCACAACTTCTTGAGTGAAGATGTTGCAAGAAGGAATAAGCTGAAATTTGTACCAGTGCAGGCACAGATTAAGATAGTGAATTCTCCTCCCTATTCCATGATTGGTGTAGCTGAAAAGGTGGACACAACACTAGGTGAGTGGATCAGGAAAGTCAACTTCACGATAGTGCAGATTGATGACTATGAAGCTGTATTAGGAATGGAGTTTTTGAAACACTATGATGCGATGATAGTGCCACATTTGAAGAAGCTATAGATTTACGATGGAAGGGAAGATGTGCCCATTGGTGTTCCAACCATTGGTGTGATGAAACCCGAGTGTAAACTGGCAGTGATGCAGATGGAGGACAAGAAGCGCATGGATGAGGTGTGTAAGCGGTTGTCTTGTTGAGGCAAATATTACGAAACAATCACAGGTTATCAAAACATTGTCCGATAGTATCTTGGATTTGTCTAGGAGGCTGGAGGAAGTTGAGGATGACGATGACGATGATGAGGTTTATATGAGGCTGAATATCCAGATGGAGGATCGGGATGCTCATCTTTAGAGGATGGAGGTGGAAGATCCAGATAAGTGGATTGAACTGATCAGTGAGGGAGAGCCTTCAGGATCCACTCCCTCCACATCTTCTTAGATGACTTAGAAGATGGGGCTCATTGTTAGCTGCTCATGGCAATGAGTCCTTAAACAGTTTGAGAAGGGATGACAGATAGATGATGCAGGAATGGTTTGGCATTAACATCATGACATGTTGCAGATGGGATGGAGTTTCCGTGGAACTGAGCATGGTTTGGAGCAGATTCTTGATGAGTTCGGATTGTGGTAAAGTCTGAGAAAAGACTGATGATGGCATAAGGATGTGCATTCTTATGATTTGAGCGCGACAGTTGGATTAGCTACCCAACTAGTTCAAGTCATGGGGGCTAGTGGTGTGCAGAGATGTGTTAGCATTATGTTGGAATATCATGGCGAGTTCACATGATGGAACGACACATGGTGGAGACGGTCGTTTTTCATATGTTGCAGGGATGTTGTAGCATATGGGCTATTTGATACCATGGATCAAGGATATGACTATTATCTTGGTGATGCATGGTTACTAAGATGAGATATTGTTAGGGACGACAATGATTTTAGGTGGGGGAGGATGTAATGCCTTGAGATCCATGCGATGGGCGAGCGACTCACCGAACGAGTAGATGAGCTGTGGTAAGAAAGACACACGAGCGAGTTGGAGTAATCACAGGGACACACAAGTTGAAAGGAGAAAAGTGTGATGATGTTTGGGTGGACAAATATATATATCGTATGAGCGGTGCCAGGCGACTTGAGGAGCGGGAAAGCCGACATGTGATGGGGCAGTCATCTACATTTGTGGATAGGTCGATGGTGTGAAAACATGACAAAGCTGATGGTTATGTTGAAAAGGCAAGTCGGTTGGGTGCTTGAATGGATGGGTGGCCAAGCATATAAGAAGGTGGACGAAAGATGGTGGAGAGGCATCATTCAACAAGCAAACAAGTCGAAGTGCGAGTTAGACACAAGTGTGTTGCGGTCTAAGGCACAGGATGCAGTTGTGATGAACTCGCATGATGAGTGAAGGCAACAAGGTGAAGCAAACAGTCAGTGAACAAGCGACCTAAGTAGGGCACCGGGTGAATGAGCGCAGGGCAGCTGGGTGTGGTTGACACGACAGACAAGTCGGACGACCTGCGGAGGGCGTTGGGTAGGCAAGTTCGTGGTGCGGCCAGGTGGAGTAACAGAGTAGGGAATTTGTGTGGTCGGTCGTATGAGGCATGCGGAGGGCGCGCCCGCCGAACGACGAGCAGGCCAAACAGTTGGACGAGTTGGCGAACCGGGTGAGGGCGACCCACGATTGGGTATGTTGGGCGCCGGGTGGAAACGAAACGTAGAGTTTGGGTTGCAAATGAGAGGTGCGACGAGGCGTGAGGAGGGTGCCCAGGTTGGGCGACACAGACAGGAGAGGCGCGCCTGAGTTGGGTAAACGACACGAAACATGCGACGGGTGAACGGATAGTTGGGCGAGTCGTGCCGAGGTCATTCAAGTGAAACGACGAGCTGGGAAACCAAGTTTGCCGAAGTTGTGAAAATTTGGCTAAGTGTAAATTTGGGGTTTCCTCCAAGATTTAACTTATACTTTGAAAGTTGAATATTATATATATTGATATATGGGCAGACTCACATCGGGGAGTTGCCCCTCCCTTTATACTGTTGTGCATTTCTATATGTTAATACGGTTATGATGAATGTTCATGGTTTTCATCTTGTATAAAGGATAAACTAATTCTTAGTAACGAAAAATAAGCTAAGTATGAATGTTAGGCATAGTCCATGACCGTGAGTATTGGTGAAAAGAAAAAAGTCGGTGGTGCCACACCTCACTATAATGCGGTTAGAAAATTACTGCAAGTGTAAAAACGTGACATCCATGGTCGAATAACAAAATTTGGCATATATATATTTCTTGGGAAAATTTTTCAAAGCCAACTTTGTTGACGGAACTCTATAAAGTGATTGGTGAAGAAGTTCCTGGGTTAAGCCCGCGAGCCTCCCCCATTTGTACGTTCTTTTGTTATAAATGGTGCCTCATAGTTATATATGGTTAAACCACATTATATATGGGTTCAACTTTAAACACCCCTCCATGCCATTTTAATATGGCTTATAACTAACACTTTATAATAATCCTTTGACCACATAAATATATTCGTTGGTTTTGTTATATAAATCATCCACCCTATTGTTTGACCTCCAAAAATTAGGTGGTATATGGTTATATTATAACCATTTAATATAATAACCATCATGTCTATAATAAACTTTTGTTTTCTTATTTATTTATCTATTTTGTTTATTATATTTTTTTAATATTTTGTTTTCTTTTGTTTTTTTATGCAAATCTAAGTGGCCATGTGTTTGGTGATTTATTGGTCATCTATTTGTTATAAATGGTGCCTCATAGTTATATATGGTTAAACCATATTATAAATGGGTTCAATTTTAAATACCCTCCATGGCATTTTAATCTGGCTTATAACCAACACTTTATAATAATCCTTTTCCCACATAAATATATTCGTTGGTTTTGTTATATAAATCATCCACGATATTGTTTGACCTATGAAAATTAGGTTTATATGGTTATATTATAACCATTTAATAAAATAACTATCATGTTTATAATAAACATGTGTTTTCTTATTTATTTATATTTGTTTGGTTATTTTATTTTTTTAATATTTTGTTTTCTTTTGTCTTTTGTGCATGGCTAAGTGGCCAATGTTGGCGCGTAATGTTTCAGTGATTTATTGGTCATTTAGTTACGTTATAAGCAAAGCAGGTCCCATATCCTTAAGTAACCTTCAAACTTCTGACGATAATAACTTGGTCATTCGGACTGAAATTTGAGTGTCGTCTGCACCACCAAAATTGTAATGACAAGCTATTCAACTTGATGTCAATATTGTTGATATTTAGGAACTTCAAAAATTGAGCCTTTCTGAAGTCACCTGGATCATTCCTCCCCACTGAGGATCTTTTGATCTCCAAAAACATGAACACAATCTGCAATATGTTGTACTCCTCCATCTGCACAACAAGTGCCCTAACATGTCACACTTTCTTCTCCTTCACCTTTGTACTTCAAAGCCATATGTGATGAATTGAAACCTGTATCCTATGAAAACTTGTAACACAACTTGCAAAATACATGTTCTTTTACAAGACCAATCATGACCCAAGAAACCCCATACTTTCCAAGAGTTTATAACACACTCTTTGGTCAAGTTACATCAGAATCATAACAAAACCAATACCCCAACTATCAACAAAAGGGCCAAAAACATCATCATTTTTCTTTCATAAGTGATGTCAAACACTTCATCACTTTTACAATCATTTCACAACATATGATTTAAAAATGTGGTCAAAATCAACTACTTAAAAATGATACCCAACTTTTACCCAACCAGGTTTATGGGCTCTCTTCATGTAGTTGGATTTCTCATTGATTGCTTCACTGATAGGTCCCTTTTCAGTTTCTTTCTGGTCCTTTAGCCATTGCTCTGGATGGAGCTCCCACCATGTGGTTCTCTGATGTCCACCTCTGTTGCAATGACTACAAAAATTCTTCTTCCTCCATACCTTCTTAAACTTCTTCCTTCCCTAATGTGGAGAAGGCTTTTCATGTTTTGTCCTCTTTCTTGTTGTCATTCTTTTCCAACACTCAGAAACTACATGGTTATACAAGACACAAAAACTACATGGTTTTCTATGCAATAAAATTTGCTCATCATTAGCAAACTATCTGTAATCAAAAGGAACATTAGCATGCTGAAAAATTTTATACCTCGCTTGGTTGTCTCTGGTGTGAATTTGGTGAGAAGAACTTGCCTTAGCTCTTCTTTTTCAATTCTCACTATCATGGGAAGATCATGATATGTTCCTATCATCCTCTTTCCTCGATGGTTTTGGCAATGGGTTGGATTCTTTGTCTAAAGAACCCATTTCTTTTGTTTCCTTTGAACACTCTCCTTTAATGTACCCCAATCTTGCAAATCGGGGTCTTTTTACAAACTCCAGTGGCTGAGTCATTCCTTGGCCATTAACACCAAGTCCTCCTCCTTCATACCCCATTTTGGTAAGGAGTCTCATGTTGTTTCCTAAAATATGTACCTCAAGGATTCCAATAGAAAGAGCATCATATGAAAATGAAACCGAAGAACTATCAACAATGTTTACCTCATTTTTTTATTCTAAAGCAAGTGATGATGGATTCGCTAAGCCTTCATTGTATTTCGACTTTTCTGAGGCCTCTTGCATGGCTCATAATTGAAGTTGCAATCTTTGATTCTCCTCTTTTGCTTCTTGTAGAAGTATCTTCAATTCAGAATTTTCCACTTGAAGGCTTTCTTTGATCTCTTCATTTGAATGATGAGAAGAAGAAGAAGAAGAAGAAAAATATTTATTCGAAGATGAAGATAGAGCATCATTCTCTGCTCTCTCTTTCTCCTTTTCCTCTTTTTCCATTTTCTCCTCATAATTTGCATAAATTATTTCTACCATGCTTGTCATCCTGTAAAAGGCCTAATATAGGTATTTGTTATTCTCCATTTTCCTCCTTGTGGCATGCTTAGTTCACAATCTCTCACAAAAATATCAGGTTGCTTTCATACCACTTGATCCGAGAAATTTTCATGAATTCTTTTAAACAAAAACCCCCTTTATACAAGACCTTTTACTGAAGATTACATGTTCTTGTGAAATCAGGAGCAATGCATATCCTAAACAATTTCAACAAACCATCAACATGAAACAAGAAGCAATAATCACGAACAATCATAAACACACGATATGATAACGGAGTTCACCCAGTGTGGGCTACGTCTTCGGGCCCTTTGTAAAGAGTGTGGAGGTCACTTCATTAGCTACTGCAAGAAGATGATGAGTACATGATGTAATATCTGTCAATACAAGGATGAATCCCCTTATCTAGAGTGGATTGTCTCTCCCAAGAGATGTTCTTCTACAAAGAACTCTCACTCATAAAAATTTCTTCTCTAGCATGACAAACGAACAATCTCTCACATAAAGTAGCATACAATGATTCTCCAAAAAAATGGAAAACAAGGATCTCAACAACAAATCATCATCTCAACAAAAATCAGAAGGATGCATGGAATTAATGCATCTTATACCTCCACTTTCGGGGAAGTCTTAAAAATGCACAACTCTACTGAAGAAACAGACAACATGGTTGAATTCTCGGTGAAAAATTGTGAAATTTAGCTGTAAACTTGACCCCTTTCTAACTCAGTCAAATTTGAGCTCCCCAGGAATCTCAAAGATTCCCTTCTGCAATTTGATTGAAATTCAACTACTCAAATGAAGAAACTAATCATGCCAGCGCATTCCTTGCAAAACATTTAGTCATATGAGTATAAATTTGGTATGGTTCTAAAACTGTCAATTTTGGGCCTCTAAGGAATCTTTTAGATTCCATGTAGATTCTTGCATTAAGGTTCTAACTTCATGGTTCTTCCCTCAACATTCTACTTCTAAAAAATCTGCTACTCATATCAAAAAAGTGATCACGTCATCAGACTCTCGGTGAAATTCTGGTTAATCTGAGTATAAGCTTACCATGATTCTGACACCTTAAAAAAACAGGCCAAAGGGAAACTTAAAGATTCCTCATAGCATCAAAGAATATTCCCTGAGAATATTCCTGCAAAATATTCCCTTGTCTCAAAATTCATTGAATAGGGTTCTCCCATTATGGTTTCGTCTCAGCACTGGGTTTGAGTACATGTTTGGGGTTTCGTGGCTTCCCATTGGATTTTCGCTCCTCCATGGTCGAATGGAAAACTTGGGAATATATATATTTCCTAGGCATATTTTTCAAAGCCAGCTTCACTGGCTTCTTAGTTGGAAAATTTTATTAAGTGATTGGTTGAAGGAGGTCTCTGGGTCAAGCCCATGGGTCTCCCCCATTTGCACGTTGTTTTGTTATAAATGGTGCCTCATAGTTATATATAGTTAAACCATATTATATATGGGTTCAACTTTAAATACCTGTCCATGCCATTTTAATATGGCTTATAACCAACACTTTATAATAATTCTTTGACCACATAAATATATTCGTTGGTTTTGTTATATAAATCATCCACCATATTGTTTGACCTCCAAAACTTAGGCTTATATGGTTATATTATAACCATTTAATATAATAACTATTATGCCTATAATAAACTTTTGTTTTCTTATTATATATTTTTTTAATATTTTGTTTTTGTTTTTTTTTTTGTCTTTTGTGTTGGGCTAGGTGGCCAATGTTGGCATGCCACATGTCAGTGATTTATTGGTCATTTAGTTGTGTCATAAGAAAAGCGGGTCCCACATCCTTATGTAACTTGCAAACTTATAACGATAATAAGTTGGTCATATGGACTCAGATTTGAGTGTTCTCTACGCCATTCGAATCGTAACAACGAGCTCTTCAAATTGATGCCAATATTGATGATATTATGGAAATTAAAAAATTGAGCCTTTCTGGAGCCACCTGGATCGACCAACGCTTGATCAAATTCATAGCTAAAGAAATCCTGATGGTATTTATTCTCCTTAGCCTTCTTGGACACCTTGAAAGCCGTCTCTTTTGGTTCAAACTTCTCTTTTCCTACTGTAATCTCATACGCTGTGAGAGTACCAATCAATTTCTCCATTGTGAGACTTTATAGATCAAATATCTCTTAAGTGGTAGAGATTTTGGCATTAAATATCGTAGGGAGATGTCTTAAGACTTTTTGAACAATTGTATCTTCTTTGATAGCTTCACCAATTACTCTAATCATATTGGCTACTTCATCAACTCCGAGGAAGTATTCTACTATGATTTCTTGTTCACTCATTCTTAGGCTTTCAAACTTCATTCTAAAGGTTTGAAGTTTGGCATGCTTAACTTTATCATCTCCTTCATGATTATGATTGAGATTGACTCATACTTCCTTAGTAGACTTACAATGCATAACTTTTACAATTTTAGATGACTAAGGCCAAAGAGAATGACATTCTTGGCTTTAACATTATTTCCATACACATGTGTACTATCTGCATTCGTGGGAGGGACATGAGGAAAATCATAATATACCAACACAGAGCTCCAAACATCTACCCCTAGAGACACAAGATAGGCTTCCATCCTAACCTTCCAAAAAGTATAGTTTGTCCCATCGAACACTGGTATCTTGCTTGAGAAAGAATCCTATCTCTCTTGCTTAGACATAATTCCTTATGGATCTACCTTCCAGTGGTTAAACTGTTCTTGAAGGAACCAATGCTCTAATACCAAATGTTAGGATAAGGAATTACTGAGAGGGGGGTGAATCAGTAATCGTGAGATTATTAAATGTTATTCTCAATTCTTATATTTCCTTTGACTTCTACTAATTATTTATCATAGCATTCCAACTACAATATAAACATGTAGTAAAGAAAACCATTCATAAGAACACACAATTCATCAGTTGAGAAACACACACATATTGACATAGGTATTTTATGTGGAAACCCAAAGGGAGAAAACCACCAAATTTTTTGTTATTATGATGTAAATTAAGTGCCCACTTAATTACATCAAGATGTTTGTGAGAACCCACTCATAGGAGACCCCAACCCCCTTCATATAGAAAGCCATCACTTTCTAAGAGGCGCCATTCCTCATAAATTCCCATAGAGCTAAGAACGTACTTCAGCTATGTCTCTTCTTCCTACTCCAACTTTAACACACCATCAAATCTCATAAAGTCACTGGTATGGAGTCCCTGAGCCATATTCCTCATTAAATTTATTGCGGGGTGAAAGTGAAACAAATGGAGGTGTGTTTCAGTAGTTGACATTATTACAATGGAACAAACCTCTTTATGTGAATTTACTTTAGCTTTCGACCCATTCATTCTCTGTATATTGTTCCCTAAGCTTCAAAATCATCCATGACTGTGACATAAGAAGCTATTGACTCATCCATATTTTTAAATTTATGTCACTATATGAGTTAGATCCTGGAATCCCTGGTACTTATATGTTTCTTTAAATACAATTTCATAAGATTTACGTGATTCCAAACTTCTTGGCATTAGCCCACCTATCCTTAGGACTTTCCTTGGTGCCTTTCCTTTGATTTTGGCTCGAGCCCCTTCAAATTATTGCTCGAAGTGTTTTGCATTATTCATGGCTCGAAGGCCCTTGATCACCAAAACACATGAAATATTTACAAAACCAAGTCCTTAGTGTGCGCATCGATATTTGACAGACTGCCACATGTCAGCAAGAACTTCCATCACATGTATTTGTTATTTTCCACAAAATCTTGATACTTTATTCTCCTTTTATTTATTCCTTACGGGTTTTTGGGTCTTTGGGCTTTTAGGTACTGCTCCTACTACCTCGAGTTGATTTCATCCCGTAACCCCTCTTTAAATAAACTTTTGGGCTTGCAGGATTCCTATTACCCTGGTTTGATGTCATCCCATAGCTCCTTTTTAAATGCACTTCCAAGCTTCCAAACTTCTGGTATTCCTGGTACCCCGAGTCAATGTAATCACATAATATTTTAAATAAGCCTCTTGATTGTTGCTTTGGAGATGGCATAGGCAGTGCAGGATCTGATGTACTTCTCAACATCCTGTTGAAGGTTCGATCAATAAAATAATTCTACAACACTACCATTGTTTCCTCTACTCTGAAATGTCCAGTGACCTGATTGTAATGCACCTCCCAAATCATCTTCGTATGCTCACTTGTAGGAACACAAAAGTGTCCCAGATGGCATAAGAGCACGTCCTGGTGGTGAAAATATGGAACTTTCTTGCCTTCTATGAGCATCTGGTGTGTGTTTCCGAATTCTAGATTGCTCTTGTAATGATGTGGCCACCCCGAAGACTCGTTTCCACAAGATTCAAGAACAGTAGTCAACGCCATAATTAGTGGTCAGTTGAGATAGTTTGCAACATTATTGGTGCTACCCTTCTTGTACTTTATGTTTAATTGGAATTGTTGCAGACATGTGGACCATTTCTCATGATGATCATTTTGTGACTTCCCTTATGTATGTATGAACTGTAGACCATTTCCTTCCCCAAAATGTAATGCTTCCATTGTCGGCATACCTGCACAATAGAATACATCTCTTTGTCATAAGTGGGACACTTTTAGATTGTATATGAAAGACTCTCACTGTGATATGCCACGATATTCCCCTGTTGGGTAAGAGCTACACCAATATCATAGTCAGAGGCATTTGTCTCAATTTCAAATGGTCATTGTAGGTCTGGTAATGTGAGCAATGGTGTAAAGTAGAGGTGATGTTTCAATTCAACAAACAACTTATGTTGGGATTCAGATGAAAATAAATTTGCTTTCGCTCTGCCCTTAGTGACTTGACTCAAAGGCCAAGTGATATGAAAGAATCCCAACACAAACCTACGATAGAAATTGGTAAGACCTAGATACCGAATTGGCCTTCCTTTGATTTGAAGGTAGTCTTCCATACATCAGAGGGTTCAATTGGTACATGGTGATAATTAGACTTCAAGTCAATCTTACTTAATATTGACCCCCTTGAGTTGGTCCAAAAGGTCATCAATTCATGGGATTAGATACATATTCTAGATAGTGATCTTGTTCAGTGCCTGATAGTCAATACAGAGTCTCCATGTGTCATCTTTATTTTGTACCAACACAATCAGGCTCCCATAGGGTGATTAACTTGGACTAATGTGCCCCTTCTACAAAAATTCCTAAATCTGCCTCTTAATTTCATGATTCTCCAAAATAGAGCGTCGGTAGATCAGTCTGTTTAGTAGCGGAGCGCCTGGGGTCAGATCGATGGAGTGCTTTACCTAACAGTATAGGGGTATCCCTGTGGATGAGGTGAAGATGTCCCTATACTCTTCCACAAACTTTTCATCTATTGTTACCATGTGGAGGGGCCCTGTCTAGAGGCTATGGATGTGGCCACAATCTTCGCCTTGCCCTGAGGGCGAATCATAAGGAAGACAAATTTCCAGATCTGGGAAATGATCTTAGTGCATTGCTTCACAGTGATCAAAGAGATAATGATAGGTGGTGCTACCTCCAGTATCCTGTATACCTTATTCCCTAAATGAATAATGATAATGCGAGGCCTAGAATCATACATAGCATGACGTTTCCAAAAGTATGGTTGGCCTAATAATACAACGCAAACTTCAAGAGGAGCAACATCACACAATACCTCATCTATGAAGGGTTTGATGCTATAGGGAAGGTGACACTATTGGTTGATACAAAGATATTTTCCTAAGTGAAGCCACTTGATGGTGTATCACTGTGGGTGTGGTGTGGTGGGTAGGCCCAACCGCTTCACGACCTATGCTGAAATGAGGTTCTTTTGGCTTCCGTTGTCAACAATGAACTGCATCAAAGAACCCTTCACCCACATCTGTGAGTGGAAGAGTTTCTCCCCTTCCTCTAGATCTTCAAGCTCAATCTTATGGATCTTGGTGGTGGAAATGGTGCCACTAAGCTCCACAACAATAATATGCTCCCCTTTGTCATTCCCCTTGTCAGTTTTTGACTCAGAATCGGAACATGCATCTGATTCGGAAGCCTTCAACTTAACAACCAGTGAATTCTTGGCTCTACACTCGATTGTGTTGTGAGTGGGGCTCTTATGGAACTCACACCATTTCCTTGTGTCCTTTATTTTCATGGTGTTGTTCTTTTCTTTCGACTTTAGTGGGTGTTCCTAAGTCACCCCACCTTGGCTTTGTCCTTTGTTTTGTGGTTTGGGGCACCTTTCCCTTGCTTCAAATTTGCAGATCCAAAGCCTCGCTTCTTCTGTTTAAATTTTTTCTCGATCTTGATGGCGTATCAATAGACATCACCAAGAGAGGAGATGTCCAAGAACTCCATCTCATCCTAGATATAATTGTGTATACAACCATGGTACTTGAGTACCAAATTCTGTTCAAAATCCTTGATACCCAGCATCATGCAAAGGGTATGGAAAATATTTGTGAGCTTCAACACATCTTTGATCTAAAATCACCCCTAGGTGACCTTAGAAAATTAATGAAGGTATTATAGACTCATGTGCTAGTGTGTGTGTCTATGTTATCTTAGGCAACGGATTGATAATATTGAAAAATAAACAGACACTTGAAACAATAAGAGATCACAATAAGCAAAATAGAAACACAACAAAATTTAATAAGGAGTTCACCCAATCCTCCTGGGCTACGTCTCCTGGTCCAGCTTTCAGTGGTGGCCTCTTTATTATGTTTTCAAAGCAGTCTTATAATAAGGAGCTCAATCTGAGTCTCACTTGATAGAGGATAATCACTAGGATGGCACTTGGAAATCCCAAGTCCTTAGAGTTCACATACTCCCCTTACTAAATTTTGACCTCAATTGGTCTATGTCTGCTCGATTCTGCCCTTACTCTAATGGTCAGCTCGGCTTCTGTGTTCTCTGAAATTTTTCCTTTCTTTCTGTATCTCTCGGCCTTTGGCTTCTTCACTACTTCTCTACCTCACTGTCTCTCTCTGTATTGTCTCTGTCAGCTTGTGGCTTTAAAGCCAGTTCATTCCACGATTGTTCGTTTCAGCTTCCCAGCTCTCTGGATTGCCTGCCTCTGTCTGTCGGGACTTCTCTGCCCTGCATCATCATTGTTGCGTAACACTTCGCAGAGAGGTGGCCACCTGTTTTCTTGCGAACTCAGTGTCAGTTCTTCCTGAACGGTTGTTTTTTTACGTTATTTCCCAGATGCCTATGAAATGGATCATTCTGTCAACTCATTGGTCAAATCGAACTTCAAATCTTTATGTGTCATAGTTTATTTCTCCCTCGGTCCGGTCATCCATCGGGTTGAACCCCCACCATTTGATCTGGAGCCCCCAAATCCTACGGTCTTCGCTTATATCGCGCGGTTGAGTTGCTTGACCATTAGTCCGCGATGTAAGCGGTTTTTCTCTCTCCCCACCGAACACGTGTCACTCGGTGTATGGAGTCACTGGGTCTTCGACCAAACCCACTTACCGCGCAAAATGCCTCCGATATTCTGCCGGTTTTTTAGCACAGGACCAACCTATTGGTTTTAGTGCTTTCCCACGGTTTTATGGTTTCCCTTGTGACTGAGCACTCGGGGCTTTTCTTTCTCGAGGGGCTTTGCCCAGTGATACAGGCACTTTCCACAGTTTTTTGGTTTCCCTTGTGACCGAGCGCTCATGGATTTTCCTTCTCGAGGGGCTTTTCTTTGTGCTAATCGTGTATCAGAAACATTCTTCATTTCTAGGTTTGAGCTTCCCAATTGCCATTTTTGCGCCATGCGCAGTCTCCATGGGCCAAGGGTCAGTGCGCTTTGACCGAAGGTCCTCGTTTCTCCATGTTGGCTACAAATTATCATTATTCAGAGGTTATTTCTGATAGCTATAATATTTCTTGAAGTCTGACATTCATTCTTAACAATCATGGAATTGCTTGAGGATCCAATTTGGATCACGACCTTCCCACTGAAAAAGATTTTGGACCAGCAAAAGTTGGTTTTCAAGCATCAACTAAGTGAGGATACAACTTTCTCACCTGTCCAATCTCTATCCATTTTGCACTGCTTGGCTTTGAAACCCTGAGCCCAATTTTGAGGTACTTAACATCTTCCTTGCGCGTCGTTCTCACCTTCCTATCCAAAACTGTGTCTTCCTGTAGTTCGTTAAGATATTCAAGTAGCAGGTCATCAATAGAAGGAAATTGACTCTGTTCTTTAGGATCTTCAATTAATGAAGGTTCAAATAGTCTCAAGTTGTCTTCATTGATGACTGAGTAGATGTGCATATAAGCTAGCAAATCAAGGCGAAAAGCATTTTCATCAATTTTCTCAAGGATCCTAAAAGGTCCATACCTTATTGGCTTCATATTTTTACCTTCATCTTGCATCCTGTCCTTGCTGATATACAGCCAAACTTGATCACCAACTTGGAAACTATGCTCCATCCGATGCTTGCCATGCATTGCCTTGTATTTGGCCTGGCTCTTTTCCAGCTGTTCCTGTACTGCCTGATGGATCTCTTGGATTTGTTCAATGAACCTAGTTGCCTTGTCCACATTATTGTGTCCCTCAACTGTTGTATCCTTACCAAAGACAAAATCCAAGGGAGACCTAGGTGTGAAACTAAAACATGTCTCAAAAGGAGATCTCTGTGTGGAAGAATGTTTGGCTCGGTTATAAGCATGATGCACATAACACAAATGTTCATCCCAAAGCTTAGGATGCTTGCTGCAATATCCCCTGAGCAACTGGATAACTGTCATGTTGACTACTTCTGTCTGGCCATCCGTTTGCGGATGGAAAGCTGTGCTTTTATTCAGTTTGGTGTCCATCAGTTCCCACATACTTGACCAAAACTTTCCCACAAATCGGGTGTCTCGATCAGATATAATGGAAGTGGGTAATCCAAAATGAACCCATACATGTTGAAAGAATAGGTTTTCAGTTTGTTCAGCTATAATCTGTTTATTACATGGTATCAAAATACACATTTTGTTGAACCTATCCACAAAACATATAGATAATCACGACCTTT
Source organism: Pinus taeda (assembly GCA_000404065.3). Taxonomy (NCBI): domain Eukaryota; kingdom Viridiplantae; phylum Streptophyta; class Pinopsida; order Pinales; family Pinaceae; genus Pinus; species Pinus taeda. Next base: position 66,065 of record APFE030019846.1, read on the forward strand.
CCTAGATTTAGGCAGTCCTCCAACAAAATCCATGGAAACACTTTCCCAAGGATGAGAAGGAACTGGTAATGGAGTGCACAAGCCTAGTTTTCTATTGTTGGGCTTGCTTTTAGCACACATAGTACACCCTCTTACATATCTAGAAACTGTCTCATTCATTTTTGGCCAATAACAAAATCTTTGTAGCTGTGCTATTGTTTTACTTACCCCAAAGTGACCTAATATTAGAGAAGTGTGTGCTTCTCGAATTATCTTTACTCTTTCAGTTTTTGAATGCATAGCTTCCCACAATGATATAAGAGTCAGTCCTTCATATGATAATCCAATTCTTCTACTCGTTTGCCTTAACTTAAAGTTGCATATACATCTTTGAAGTCTATATCTTGAGCATATTGTTCAATGTAGCTCTCATGTAACACATAATTATGCTTAAGTATAGTAGATGCATTTATAATGGGTCTAGATAACATATCTGCAACTTTATTGTGTATGCCCTTTTTATATCTGATGACTAAATGAAACTGTTGTAGGAAACCCATCCATCTATAATGTCTTGATTGCTGCAACTTAGTTTGGGATTGTAGATATTGAAATGGTTGATGATCAGTATGTATAATTGTTTTTTTGCCCATTAAGTAATGTTTCCACTTTTTCACACTTTGTACTAATGCATACAATTCTATATCATATGTAGGATAGTTAACTACTGCAGAATTAAATGTCTCAGAATGATAACATATGGGTTTACTGTGTTGTATCAACACTGCTCCCTTGGCATAGTCACTGGCATCCGTTTGGATTTCAAACGGTCTTTGAAGATCTGGCAGTGCTAGTACTGGTGTTGTACTAATCTTTTCTTTCAAGGTGTCGAAGATTTGTACAATTTTCCTCCTCACTGAGACACCTTGTTCAATCCTATTAAAGCATGTAAGGGTGCTGCAATTAAGGAAAAGTTAAAAATGAACTTTCTCCAATATTGTGCTGCTCCTAAGAAGCTCCTAACTTCTATAGCAGATATGGGTTTAGGCCAGTTTACAATGACTGCCACCTTAGAGGGATCTATATTCAATTCACCACCCCCTACTATATGTCCCAAATAATTCAAAGATGTTTTGCCAAATTCACATTTTTAGAGTTTAACATAAAGTTTTTCTCTTTTCAAAACATCTAGTCTACTTAACATGCTTTAAATGTCCTTCCATGTTTTGCTAAAGATCATAATGTCATCCAGATATACAATAACAAAATCATCAAGAAAAGGTCTGAGTACATCATTCATTATTCTCATGAAAGTAGCAGGAGCATTAGTTAAGCCAAAAGGCATAACCAACCACTCATACAATCCCTGCTTTGTTTTGAAAGTAGTCTTCCATACATCTTGTTCTACAACTCTGACCTGATGATATCCACTATGCAAGTCTAACTTGGAAAAACAATCAGCTTCTTTCAATTGATCTAATAGATCATCTATGCGAGGAAGGGGATAACGATTTTTTATTGTTATCTTATTCAGTGCTCGGTAATCAATGCACATTCTCCACGAACCATCTTTCTTTCTCACTAAAACGATTGGAGACCCACATGGTGATGTGTTAGGTCTGATGAACCCCTTCTCGAGAAACTCTTGCACCTGCTTCTTGATTTCTGCATTCTCTAAAGCGGACAACCTATACATTCCAATGTTAGGCAATGGAGCATCTTGCTACAAATTAATATCATGCACGATTTCCTTTTTGGGTGGCAAACCTTTAGGTTCTTGAAATAATATATCATACTCTGAAACAACTTTTTCTAAAGCAGCTTGTTGTTTAGCATCACAACCCTCAAATACATTGGTTTTATCAGGTTTCTTTTCCTTTACAACCATCAAAAAACATTGTTTGCATGAATTTATAATTCATTTCATTTGCCCTGAGTTTATGAGAGTGTAATTATTCTTGAGCTTATGAGCTCTTACAAAGTATTTGATTCCATCTTTAACGAGTAGATACTTGTTCTCAACCCTATAGGAAATAGCTTTTCTGTCATACAAGTTAGGACTTCCTAAAACAATTCCACATATATTCAAAGGAATTATGTCTAACTCAACCTCATCTACAAATGCTGACCCAAAAGAAACTTGAATTTGCATTGTCTAGTCACTTGTAGTTGTGCTTTATCACTTAACCATCCTAATGGGTATGGTTTCTTGTGAGGTGTAGTCAATAATCCCAACTTATTTACAATTTCTTTAGAAATTAAATTTACTTGTGAGGCATTATCAAACAAAGTATCAATCTTTTGATGTTTGGAAATAACTCGAATATGGAAAAGCTCATGTCATTTTCTTTCATTTTCTTCATCAATAGTAGATTGTTAGTAGATGCTTCAGAATTCTTACCTTTTATACCTGTGGCTGCAATGGTTGTTTCATCTCCTGAGTCCGACCCCAAATCTTTCTGAATAGTTGCAGCAGTCTTCTTCTTCTTTCCCTCGAACTTCTTAGGTCTCAGCTCTGGATGCAGAATCCAACAGTGCTCATCATCATGCCCATCCTTCTTACAGTGAGTGCATGAAGACTTGCTTTCTGTGCAGTGTTGCCTTCCTTGCTTTCCATTTTTGTTTTCTTTTTCTCTTATTCTTGCTTGCAGTGGGTTGGATTGATCCCCCAACTTCTGGGTTTCCATTCTTTCCTCTAGCTTCTAGATGCGTAGCTTGAACAGATACCTCATCTATACTAGTGGGATTAAACATGAGGATAGTGTGCCTCGTGTAGCTATGTAGACCACCGATGTACTTCAACAGAGTCTCAGGTGAGTCCAATGAGATTCCTAGAATCAAAGCTCTCTTCCTAAATTCTCGGGTGTAACCTTGTACACTTTTCGCTTTCAATTGTCAAAGAGTTTGCTAGCTCATCATGGCTTGCTGCATGTAGGCCAGTGGATAGAATTGCTTTTTGATTGCAAAAACAAATTCACTCTAGACAAAAAGAGTCTTACCATGTCTCTTCATGTCAACTTGGGTCCTGCCTTCCCACCAAACCAAGGCAGTGCCTCCAAGGCGTAGGCTGGCCAGCTGAATCTTGCTCTTGTCTGAATCAATACTCTGCTCTCTACAATAAACATAAATTTGTCTAATCCAATTGTCCAGCTTTTCTGCATTCAACTCTCCATCATATATTGGTAAATCAAATTTAACATCTAGTTTAATTAAAGATTTCTTCTTTTTATGTTCAGGGCTATTAGGAGGTGTGAGAAAGTTTTCTTCTTTCCCTTTGCCTTTTGAGTGGTCATGGAAGAGAGACCCTTCTTCTCCTTTATCTTGTTTGGAGCCTAATGAATCTTCATCTTTATGTTTTTTAAAGTCCTTATACATTTCCTCGACCATGGACCTTATCGCCAAGAAACTATCTATAGATCGAGGGTCTAGCCCCACAAAACCTTCCTCCGACATTGTCTTCTGAGGATAGACTCTTCCAATTTCAGGATTAGTTTCAACGAAATCTCCTCTCCTAATTTGAGCTTTGACCTAGTTAACATTCAACAACTAAATCCAGCACAAGCTTGTCTAACCTTAACAACCTATAGCTCTGATACCACTTGATCTTAAATCACCCCTAAGTGACCTCAAGAAATTAATGAAAGTATTACAGACTCGTGTGCTGGTGTGTGTGTCTATGTTATCTTAGGAAACGGATCAATAAGATTGGAAAATGAACAAAAACTTGAAACAGTAAGAGATCACAGTAAGAAAAACAAAAACACAACAAAATTTAATAAGGAGTTCACCCAATCCTCCTAGGCTACGTCTCCTGGTCCAGCTTTCAGTGGTGGCCTTTTTATTATGTTTTCAAAGCAGAGTCTTACAGTAAGGAGCTCAATCTGAGTCTCACTTGACAGAGGATAATCAGTAGGATGGCACTTGGAAATCCCAGGTCCTTGGAGTTCACAGACTCCCCTTACTGAATTTCAACCTCAATTGGTCTCTGTCTGCTTGATGCTGCCCTTACTCTAATGGTCAGCTCAACTTATTTGTTCTATGAAATTTTGCCTTTCTTTATGTGTCTCTCGGCCTTTGGATTCTTCGCTGCTTCTCTGCCTCATTGTCTCTCTCTGTCTTGTCTTTGTTAGCTCGTGGCTTTAAAGCCAGTTCATTCCCCAACTGTTCGTTTCGGCTTCCTAGCTCTTTGGATCGCCTGCCTCTGTCCGCTGGGAATTCTTTGCCCTGCATCATCATTGCTACGTAACACTTCACGGAGAGGTGGCCACCTGTCTTCTTGCAAACTAAGTTTCAATTCTTCTTGAACGGTCATTTTTTTCGTTATTTCATAGATGTCTGCGAAACAAATCATTCTGTCAACTCATTGGTCAAATCGGACTTCAAATCTTTATGCGTCGTAGTTTATTTCTCCCTCGAGTCGGGTCATCCATTGAATTAAACCTCCACCACTTGATCTGGAGCCCCCAGATCCTATTGTCTTTGCTTATATCGCGTGGTTGAGTTGTTCGACCGTTAGTCCACGATGTAAGCAGTTTTTCTCTCTCCCCGTCGGACACGCATCACTTGGTGTATGGAATCACTAGGTCTTCTACTAAACCCACTTACCTCCTGAAATGCCTCTGATATTCCCCTGATTTTTTAGCGCGGGTCCTACCTGTCAGTTTTAGCGCTTTCCCATGGTTTTCTGGTTTCCCTTGTGACCAAGCGCTCGAGTCTTTTCCTTCTCAAGGGGTTTTTCCCAGCAATACACGATTAGTGCTTTGCGCTAATCACATATCAGAAACAACGTCCGTTTCTGGGTTTGAGCTTCCCAACTGCTATTTTTGCACCATGCGCAGTCTCCATGGGCCAATGGTCAGCGCGCTTTGACCGAAGGTCCTCATTGCTCCGTGTTGGCTACAAATTATTATTATTCAGAGGTTATTTCTGATAGCTATAAGATTTCTTGAAGTCTGACATTCATTCTTAACAATCATGGAATTGTTTGAAGATCCAATTCGGATCAATCTTGGTCCCTTCCTTCTCGCAACGTGGTCCACTTTATGTATTTATCTTCATAGCTCCTAATAGGGTAATATTGCTCCTTGATGATGTCTGAAAAATAATTCCGAGTGGGTGCGATTAAAAACAATAAGGATTCCCTCTCATCCTTTCGTTCATAGTAGGTTTCCCACTAGCCCTTGACATGGGGAGTGGCTTTGAGGTGTACAAAAGTAATATTTTCCCGATTGAAAAAGTTATGAATTGATTAATATACTTCCAATAGATTTAAAGATCTATATATGACGCCTGCATCTATCTGGCCTTCAAATATGGGAATGTCAAAGTCAACTTCTACCTTAAAAGGAGTGGTGCCTCTAGAGTTGTTGTTGGATGAAGATGTGTTGCTTATGGGTAGTCGCCGAAGGATCCGGGAAAAGTCATCCATCATCTCGTTCCTTTGTCACTCGAGGGATTCCCAAAGCAATTTTTGGAAAGGATCTCCTGCTCGCTTGTATTTATTTTCTTCTACCATGGGAGGTCGTCAGGGTTTGCGAGGTTGGTCTTGCCAAGGTTCAAATAGTTCGAGTCCTAACTCCTTATACCCTGACCTCGTTGGGGGCATGCAAAGAAAAACAGAGAAAGAGAAGATTGCCTTGATACCACTGATCAAGGCTCATGCAGGAACATAAAAAAATACATATATAAACATAAAAGTAGAAATGCAGCAGAAACAAAACTTCATGTAATTAATATCAAAGCATTGAAATATGCTTACATATAGAATGGAAATAAACTAGCTCGAGCGATAGTAGCTTATCTCTGAGAAGAGATGTGGCAGCTACATGTATCTTAACTATGTTACAATGAGGTTAAAGGGCCTTTTTATTATTACAAAGGAAAACCCAAAACAACCAAAACCCTAACCACGGGATATGAAACACCAAGAGTTTGTGGGCCCCACCGGGGTTAGCTGGGCAACCAACTTCCTAGGGTCATAACTTGGTCATATGATCTTCGTTTGGCACGTACGACACCTCATTGGAAATAAATCTCTGAGTACTACAAGATTTTTTCTTGTTGTGGACCTCAAATACGCTGTCTAGGGGGTCAAAACAACTTCAGAAGTTCAGGACCCGAAAAACTGCTAAAAATAGTAAACATTGCTATAATCAAGGAAACAGTCGAAACTAACTAGAAATCTAGGTGGAATAAGTGAGTGGCCACCAATATCTACCTGGATCATTGGTTTATTATATTTATTATATGGAAATAAATTGAATAACAAAAAAAATCAGCCAAAATTTATATTTATATAAAATATACATTTACAAATACTTTTCAATATATGCTATTTCTCAAACATGACCTCAACATGTATTTAGGTTACGTATGGCTTATCTATCCCTAATTTTGGTGTATACGATGGCCATTTTGTTTTTTTTTCCTAATTCAATACTATTATTAGTACATATATAGCCATCAATATTATAACATTACAGGTCTTTGATATAGAGATCATATGAAGTCTCTAATTACTTTTTTATGGGAGCATTGAATTCTACAATTTCATTCAAGATTAGAATGGATTACTAGAAAAACTGAACTAGAAAATCCACCTTTACTTGGATATCCACATACACAAACTAGAACAAAAGTTGGAGCTACTTTACGTAATCAGATTTATGTTTGTTTAATTTGTAAAAGTACTTAAAAAAGGTTTGATGTATGGAGGTGATTTTTCATTTTTTCCCTAAAATTTGGTCGTTTGATTTTCTGTGTTTCAATATTTAAATTGTATTGTTTATTGCAGAAATGAATACTGCATTCTTCTGAAGAAAAAACAAATTAAAGTAGTCAACATTATAATTTTTTTTTAATTTCTAACTAGATTTTGAACCACCTAATAACTACTAAGAAAAAAAATTAAAATATCATAAAATAAGAAGTAATGTAACTCAGGGAATTCACTTGATTACATATTAATAAAGATTCTTGGAAGATTTTTATGACTCCCAATTTTATTTTAGAGGACAACGATCAATAGAAAGAAATAATGAAATTCTAGGAAATCACAATGCCATCCATTCCAAATTCATAACTCTCCATCCACTGAAAAACTATTTGTTTCTTCCTTGATATATAGATTTAATTCTAGCTATGGATGGAAAATATGCTCTAGTCGTTAGTTGTTCTCATTGTTGATGCCATTCTATTAGTTGGTTTATATGGTTTGTGTCATAAATGCAAATATTATGAACATGTTTAATATTTTTTTAAATTAACCAAACAAGTAGTTAATAAATACAAATATTAAAAATATAATATAATTATATTTTTTGTTATTATAAAGTATTAATTTTTATATTATAAATCTAATATATTAAACATTTTATATTTAATATTACAAACTTTATATAATATTATCGTTTTATAAATCTTTACCATATGCTTAATAATTATCACTGTGTTGATATACGCTTAGCGTATATCATAAATGTCGTTGTGTTAGTTTATACATTTTTTCCTAATGCATAATTTCTAATTTGAGTGCCAAGGATTAAGTCGCCTTTAACATTTGCCTGTATAATAAATTTACTTCAATTTAGGTCAAAAGAATCAAACTCGAAACCTTTTTATTATTGATCTTGTGAGTAAAATTATCATTTTTAATACGATAGACAAGTTGATGATTATCCAACCTAGGGTTGTGGAAGGGAAAAATGATGGTATAGTGATGTTCCAGAGCACATTCATCTCGTGAGAAATTATTTAGATATTTATATGAGACTTAATGGTTTAGTTAATTTGATCTATGAGCTGCATATCAATTGATTTGAGTGGGGTTTAGTTCTTATTAGGGTTTAGGTGTTCAAACCTCATTGGAAGGGGTTGATGATGAAAATCGCTTTTATAGGAATTAAAATATCCCAAGGAACATATAAGCTCCATCGAACCTCACACAATCTTGGTGATAGTATCCTACTATGATGAGATCATTCTTCCATCCAATAGATGGGTTCGCCCCAACCCAGACTCAACCTAGTTCGAAAAAAAAATGGTTTATGAATTTATTAGTAAAGATGGCTTCACAATTATGTAAATTTTGAATTAAAACATGATAATTTTAAAATATGTTAAAATAACATTTAAAAGGTTTTAGATTTTCTACAATGTTCTCACTTTTTGTGGATTATTTCTTATATTTATGGGCGATGACAATAATAATTTAACACTCAAAAAATATTTAGGGTTTATTTATTTATCTTTTATGGATTTTAAATTTGATATTTATTATATATGCAATATTAATGATGATGATGATGGGTGGAATGTCTACTTAAAATGTTGAACGTTTCAAATCTTTGCACACAATTTATTCCAAAAAACTCTCAGCAAGATGATGATGATGTTGATGATGAGTCCATAAGATGTTAAACTAATACTCAAGATTTGTTTAAGGTGTTTGCATTTATCGTTTATGGATTTTATATATGATACTTATTATGTGATCAATATTGACGATACTGATGATTTTAAATTAACATGCAAACATGGTTTAAGGTGTTTGTAGTTATATTTTATGGATTTTATTCATGAAATTTATCATGTGCGTAAGAATGATGATGATGATAAAAATGACGATGATAACGACAATCATATGAAAATGGTGATAACGATGGTAATCAAATGACAACGACGACGATAAAATGATGATGAGGGCAATGATGATGAGGACAATGATGATGATGATGACTATGATGAAAACGATGATTAGGAAAAAATTTAGGGGCTAATATTCACAAATGGGATATTTTTCCATTTATTAAAAAAAAAAGATTCGCTAAATTCCACTTTTTCTAAAAATAATTTGCCCAAATTTCAGGATAAAATTATTTACCTTAAATATTGATAGAATTTTATAGAGACTACATAAAATCATTATAAATTTGAATATTTTTATAATAATATTGCCAAACATTTTATAATTTGCATATTTGAGACCAGTAAGATTCGCCATGTTTTATAAACTTTAAGATAATGTAAATACTTAAAATTTTCCTTGATGACAATGATTATGATGAAGAAAAACAACAATAAGGGTGGTCCACTAAGACCAAATATTCTCTATTAGAACTTACAAATGTAATATATTACTTGGGAATTGACAAATGCATAGTTTCATTATGGGAGCTCGTGAGAATCATTTCTTATTTAGCAATGTTTATTTTCTTCTTTGTATTCGTCAAGAGAGAGAGATTATTTTGATTTTTAAAATTTGGGTAGATCACCTTCTTATAATATCTTAATTTCCTGTCTTGCTCTAACTCTTTATCACACTACAATTTCTCCTTAAACTTTGATGTAGTAATATCCTTTATATTATCTTTATTCTACAAAATATCTCTTCATTTATCCATTGATCTTATAAACAAGATAAAGTATCCTTATGTCATCCCTACATGAACCGAAGGTAATTTATTGTAGCCATATTCTTAGTGGCGTAAAGGCTTACTTAAGTTAGGAGTAAAAGATATAATGTCTTTGAAAAAATTATCAATTTAACTATGATAGCAAAAACCTATAAGGAATAGAGTCTAAGATTGTTAGAAAATGTATTAAAAGGCCTAATACTAGAGCTAATAAAGAGGTTGAATAGCTTGCTCTAATAAGTAAAAACAATGATAAATATTCTTACCATTTATTCTCTGGGAGAATCTTCCTATTGGGTTGAATTTTAAGCCCCCTCTTCATCGTTGTCTAGTAAGTCCAGATCTACCACTTTCTTGGCAAGGGCAGTCATTTTGTGATCTAGCTTTGTCATCTACAATTGAAAAGAATTTATGCAAAGTATAATTAATTCATGTTGTTCTTTACTTCTCTCTACATGATATTTCCCGTAATAGTTTTAATTTGCTAATAGAGGTCAATAGTCTACACGTATTGTCTCTGTCTCGAGTGAGTGTTTCCCAAGTATGGAATCCACTATCCTATATTTGCTTCTACCTATATGTTTGACTGGAAGCATTTTTCCACTCTTTCTTCATTTTCTGCTACTTCAATTTCCTCTTTAGTAGCACTAGAGGTGTGGTGCTAGAAGCGTGTAACCAAGGCCTCTACGTAGGCTTGAGCTCTCATGTAGGAGGAGAATTCTCGACCATGGATTCTATAGTAGCCAAGTGAGGTTCCTATAAATGGCATGATGTGTATGAAATGAGTTTCAAATGGAATGGGATAAAGTTCACAAGGAAGAGATCCCATGGGGAAAACAAACTAAAAGAAGGCCACCAACTAAGGAAGAAGAGCAAGGAATCTTCGAATACCTAATCCCTAAAAATATTTGATATATTAAAGGGTGAATCAGAGGAAGGTAGACTATAAAGAGGTGGCTCAAGAAAACTAATGGGGGAGGATGCCTTGAAAATTGAACATTTAAAATTATCATATGCAAAGGCAGAAAGGAACAAAGGGATTCGGAGGTACAGTACAAAATTACCCATAATATGAAGAGAAATTGCAATTGTGCCAAACAAACTACATTTTCTAAGTTTTCAACCCATCTATCCAAGACCATTGACATTGTCATATGGAAAGGATCCTCACTCAAGACATAATTATGAGTGTGAGGCTTGAGCTAAAATTAGCATCAATGAATTCCTTCACATATTGAGGTGATGGGTCTTAACACCCTTCATATGATCACTCATATTAGTAAAATCTACCATATGGTGTTGGATCATAGTGGTTGATGGTAGTTGTGCATTAGAAGGAGTCCACATTCCATAGATGGTCCAAGGTAGGCACCCATTGTGGGTTTCATTTAAATGAGAACATAGGGTGGGATTTGATCCACTTATGCATGATAAGTCATGAGACAATTTAATATAATCTATTTGGGTGCACCCACATGTTCAACCATTACCTCAAGGCCTGCATATGGCTATAGGCTTATAAGTAATATTGGGAATTGAACATTGTCTAATCATGAAAATATCCTCTCTTTCCACCATTATACCTAGCCCCTTTGGACCTGTTACCCCACCTATCAGTAAGGGTATATATACTTTTCGGTGAAACATTTATAACGTTTGTAATCTCAAGGTCACAAGTCAAAATCCATGCAAAAAACTATGTGAGACATGGTATTAGGTATCCTAGACCTATGCCCTTGTCATTGAGTATGTATTTAGTTGTTTGGTTAGACCATTCCTTGTCCCTTCAAGTTCCACTTAACGTTTCTTTCATCCCTAACTATATTGGAGATTTTTAGGTGAACTCTCTCACGACCTCATGGTTTTCATCGCTGTATATAGGCCATTCCAATATGCGTCAAGCTACACCTATGTTACATGGTTATATTTTATCGAGTTTATATGCAACCTTGGCCTTATTGAAATATTCTTCATGATAGATCTCAGAGAAAATCAACCTATTTTGACAACATTCACATTTTCGAAGGAAATTCACGGTTCCCAATGTAAAGAGGTCAAAGTGTCAATCTAGTCCAAAATTGTAGAGTTTAATCAGAGATTCTATGCCACATGAACTTTCTCAGATCAAAGCTTGAAGTGGCCAGTTACAACTTGGTCAAAGTTGGTCAACATCTCAAAGAAAGTTTCTAAGGAGTAAAATAGGTAAATCATTAGGAAGAAAATGACATGCATTACATCAAAATTGATCAACATGAAGAGACGAAGAATACTTAGGTGTCAAATTTCAGAAGGAAGCTAATGTGTTACAAATTCAACTCATAGGGGTGATGAAGAGGCATACAAAGTGACGATTTGGAAATGCCCTAGGTGATGTGGAAAATCATAGATACATAGTTTAGATCATAACTAGCATAGAAAACCCCTTTTTCCATAATTTCCAAGTAAGTAAGGGTGACCAAGGTGACCAAGTAAGTAAGATCCAGTAGCAAGGTGACTAAGTCGAGTTACTCCAACCCTAAACTAATCATATAGAAGTGCTCAGGAACCTATAGTGTTCCTGTCATAACCAAATCACATTGTTGTTCTTGCATTTGTTTTGCAGATTTAATAGTCTAGTACCCAGGAAAGCAAGTTGTTTTGAGTCCTAACTCCTTAACTAATGACTCAAATAAAAAAATGATTACATTTCTAGTTGGGGTTTTCAATGTTGACCAAAATTAATAGGATCCATGGCATACTTTTTGTGATTTATTGCTACTAATATTTCCTTTCTCATTTTTTAGTTATTACAATGACACATTTTGTAGCTAGACATCTCATCTAAGCGAACACCTCCACTCTAGGTGACTCCATATAAAGAATTGATCTTATTTAGGAGTTTACTTGGGGTTAATTTAAGAAATCCTCCCTTGTCCATTTAGTGGGTGTTGGGCCTAAATATTAAGGGCTTTCCCTGAGGTGATAATAGGTCCCTACTTTGTGTGTGTCCTTCTAGCAGGTTGCAAGGACCTAAGCAATACTACTATTTTGAATAATATCATTTTTTTGTGTCATTGTTGGGGATAAGGTCAATTAAGCTAACTTTCAACAACAAACCTTTAGTAATATATTTATTTCATATTTGTATTTGATGAGATATTTATTTAAGGAATAACTTGCAAGATCTCATTTAGTAACTCCTCTTCAATGAAACATAAAAACGTACAACACAAAGGGTTGATTTCCAAGGTAAGGAACAAGGAAAGTAAGCTATGTATTGGTGACTCCATTATGGTATTCTTGTTGACATATTTGATCTTTTTTTTAGCCCTACTATCAATTTATTATTTTGACTAATGAAAAAATGGAGCTACCTCCTTAGATGCCACCATTTTATGATCTGCCTGAATTTTTAGGTATGAAAAAATTTATTTTAAATGAGAACATAGGGTGGGATTTGATCCACTTATGCGTGATAAGTCATGAGACCATTAAATATAATCTATTTGGGTGCACCCACATGTTCAACCATTACCTCAAGTCCCCCATATGGCTATAGGCTAAGTCATATTGGGAATTGAACATTGTCTAATCATGAAAATATCCTCACTTTCCACCATTATATCTAGCCCCTTTGGACCTATTACCCCACCTATCAGTAAGGTTACATATACTTTTCACTGAAACATTCATAACCTTTGTAATCCGAAGGTCACAAGTCAATGTCCATGTAAAAAACTATGTGAGGCCCGGTATTAGGTATGCTAGACCTGTGCCTTTGTCATTGAGTATGTATTTAGTTGTTTGGTTGGACCATTCCTTATCCCTTCAATTTCAACTTAAGTTTAGTTTCATCCCTATCTATATTGGAGATTTTTAGGTGAGCTCCCTCATGGCCTCATGGTTTTAATGGAACCTACATTTATAGGGGTGATCATCGATGTATATGGGCCATTCCAATATGCGTCAAGTTGCACCTATGTTACATGGTTAGATTTTATCGAGTTTATATGCAACCTTGGCTTTAGTGAAATATTCTTCATGATAGCTCTCAAAGCATAACAACTTATTTTGACAACATTCACATTTTCCAAGGAAATTCTCGGTTCCCAATGCAAAGAGGTCAAAGTATCAACGTAGTCCCAAAATGTAGAGTTTGATCATAGCATTCTATGCCACATGAACTTTTTCAGATGAAAGCGTGAAGTGGCCAGTTAAAAATTGGTGAAAGTTGGTCAACATCTCAAATAAAGTTTCGAAGGGGTAAAATAGGTAAATCATTTGGAAAAATTGACATGCATTAAATCAAAATTGATCAACATGAAGAGACAAAGAATACCTAGGTGTCAAATTTCAGAAAGAATCTAATGTGCTACAAATTCAACTCATAAGGGTGATGAAGAGGCATACAGAGTGATGATTTTGAAATTCCCTAGGTGATGCGGAAAATCATAGATACATAGTTTAGATCATAACTAGCATAGCAAAACCCATTTTCCATAATTTCCAAGTAAATAAGGGTGACTAAGGTGATCAAGTAAGTAAGGGTGACCAAGGTGACCAGGTAAGTAATATCTAGTAGCAAGGTGACCAAGTCAAGTTACTCCACCCCTAAACTAATCATTTAGAAGTGCTCAGGAACCTATAGGGTTCCTGTCATAACCAAAGCACATTGTTGTGCTTGCATTTATTTTGCAGATTTAAGAGTCTAGTACCCAGGAAGGCAAGTTGTTTCAAGTCATAACTCCTTAACTAATGACTCAAACAAAAAAATACTTACATTTCTAGTTGGTATTTTCAATGTTGACCACAATTAATAGGCTCCATGATATACTTTTTGTGATTTATTGCTACTAATATTTCCTTTTTTATTTTTTAGCTATTACAATGACACATTTTATAGCTAGACATCTCATCTAAGCAAACACCTCCACTCTAGGTGACTCCATATAAAGCATTGATCTTATTTAGGAGTTACTTGGGTTTAATTTAGTTACTCCTCCCTTGTCCATTTAGTGGGTGTTTGGCCTAAATATCAAGGGCTTTCCCTGAGGTGATAATGGGTCCCTACTTTGTGTGTGTCCTTCTAGCAGGTTACAAGGACCTTAGCAATACTACTAATTTGAATATTAATATTTTTTGTGTCATTGTTGGGGATAATGTCAATTAAGCTAACTTTCAACAACAAACCTTTAGTAAAATATTTATTTCATATTTGTACTTGATGAGATATTTATTTAAGGACTAACTTGCAAGATCTCATTTGGCAACTCCTCTTCAATAAAACATAAAAATGTACAGCACAAAGGATTCTTTTCCAAGGTAAAGAACAAGGTAAGTAATCTTTTCCAAGTTAAAGAACAAGGTATTAGTGACTCCATTATTGGATTCTTGTTGATATCTTTCATGTTTTTTAGCCCTACTACCAATTTATTATTATGACTAATGAAAAAATGGACCTACCTCCTCAGATGCCACCATTTTATGATCTAGCTGAATTTTTAGGTATGAGAAATTTTCTTTTAGATGAGAACATAGGGTGGGATTTGATCTAATTATGCATGATAAGTCATGAGACCCTTTAATATAATTTATTTAGGTGCACCCACATGTTCAACCATCACCTCGAGGCCCCCATATGGCTATAGGCTAAGTCATATTGGGAATTGAACATTGTCTAATCATGAAAATCTCATTGCTTTCCAGCATTATACCTAGCCACTTTGGACTTGTCACCCCACCTATCAGTAAGGGTACATATACTTTTCAGTGAAAAATCATAACCTTTGTAATCCCAAGGTCACAAGTCAAAATCCATGTAAAAAACCATGTGAGGGTTGATATTAGGTATCCTAGACATGTGCCTTAGTCATTGAGTATGTATTTAGTTGTTTGGTTGGACCATTCCTTGTCCCTTCAAGTTCCACTTTGTCATATAGAATTTATACCTACAGATAAGTAAATCTTCCCTAAGTGGGTAGTTACACTTAGAATAAAAGAAGTAAACATGTTTAACCTTTTCCTACAATAGATAGATAAGATAAGGGAACCTACTTGTGATCCTTCACTTCCTTTGATCTCCTTTGAATTGCTCACGTTCAAACTGAATTCGCTCAATTGGTACCTGCCAACATAAATAGAAGACTACAACAATAAAAGCATATGATATATCTACTATAAACAAATGGAATCGACAACATTTGAACATGCATTCATCATAGATATATACAAAAGTATTGGAAGAAGAAAAAACAACTTTATTGGTTGATAGAAGGAGAAGTTACGCCCAATGTGGTTCGATCCCATGTCACTCAAAACCATCATCACACCAATAGCACATCAATCCAGCAACATAACATTACTTGACAATGATTTCAAGTCTCAAACCAACATTATTTATCTACAATATCCAAACTCCAGCCCCTGATCACTATGATGTGTGGTCAATTTATAGGGAAATGCAAGTGGTTTTTTCATAAATTGGGCATTGAATGGTTTGAAATAATTGGATTTAGTTTCCATGGAGAAAGGAATGAGAGGATAGATGGTTGAATGATCCATAGCCTATCCAAAAATGAGCTCATAGGATGAGATAAGAATTGGGCATCCTTCTAGAATGCTCTAGAATCAAGGAATATTCCTATAACCCTATGCAAATTTCGCCCATCCTCGCCCAACATAGGAATAAGTGGCGCTAAGTGCACTGCAGCGTAGGCCTGAATGGGCCTAACTAGCATGCAATGCTATTGCCCTTGACCAAGGTTGCGTTGGTGTCCCAAGGAGGCATTTCAGCAGGGCTTCAAGCTAGGAAACTTTCATGGATGAAAACATTCAATAGGATGACTTGTCTAGGGCATGTAGCAACTAAATTAGGGTTTGATGAACCCTATTTGTATTGATCTGATCGTTGGGAGTGATGTGAACAAATAGACCTGTAACAACTTCCCCTTAAAGTATGAAGTCAAAAATGATAATGTTGAGTGATATGCTTTATGATGTGATGAGGAGGATCTGAAGCCGATGGTGACCTGCATCAATTAATATCATGATATCTTTTAATTTTTCATGAATGAATGAGGGAAGGCATACCCATACTCAGCATATAAACTTTTCATTACATGTACATAAATCAGATAATCATCCACAGATATAGACCCATGATAGGATGACCATCTGTGTAAATCCATCGTACAAATAATTTAATACTCTCCTGAAATCGCAACCCGGATGGATGAAACTAGATCCGGTGTCTTCTATCTCATCCAATCGTTCGCTCAAGTATGAGTCTAACCATGTGAAAGTGTGATCTGAAGTCAAACATGGGAATACACCATCTGATTACCAACCAATGATGTAAGTCATTAACAAACGTGCGAGAAATCACTGGTAATGATAATGATCCTCAAGGTACTACAGTACATTCTGCATGGTGTGAATATATGTTTTGATGTCAAACACCATACAAAGTCTTTTGGTTGAAGGCCTGTGATGTAAACCTGTCATTGGAAGCAAGGAACTTGCCATTGATGTATGCAAGCCTCAAGGTACTAGAAGGGTGTTTCTAAGTCAACTTCCTGGATAATATGTTGATGTCAACAAGAAGTGACTCGTTGCAGGAGAGCCTTGATGTATCCCCCATCAAAGACACGAAACAAGTGTAATGATTTTGAAGACAAAATGTGACAGATGTCACAATGTTCAGGAATGGTGGTCATGAAAATGAAGGTTTATGAGTATTGCAAAGGATGAAGTTTACTGAGCTACTTCTCTTTAACATGTCGATGACACTGAATGAATTGGCAACATTGACCCAAAACCAAAGTGATGGATGGTGTGATAGACCATAGGTATGATAACCATCAAGCATATAACCCAACCCAAATAGTCACAGAGATGAAGTGAAAGTGTCATGTTCAAGAGCGACTTGCTACCATAAAGTGATTTATCCCTTTTCCCATTTTCCCCAGTCATTGCTGACTAGTACCTCTTTATTTTTTAACAAGCTTGAGGAGGATAACATATGCTTGATTTATAATTCCACCCTTCGGGTGAATCCATTGCTATGTGATGTTTTAACAAGTCTAACAAAGGTGAAACTCAGTCTTGTCATGATGGACAAGTTTGTCATTATTTGATGTTTTAATGAGTTTAACGACAATGAGAACTCAGTCTTTTTCATGTTTAGAGAGTTTGAAAAGGGACAAAAAGAAAAATCTACAAGTTCGTTTTCGTAAATTTGTCTCTCAAGTCTAAGAAAGTGTAAAATAATACAAGAGAGAACCTATTGGCCATGTTCGATCAAAGTATTCCTTTTTCGTAAGTTATCTATCTCATTTCGGAAAAGGGTTAAACTTATACTGAGTAGATGTTGTTTCCAATCCGTTTACGAGCTGAAAAGGACAAGCGCCTGGAAATCTTTTCATATTTTGGGAGTTTGAAAAGAGCTTAAAGAGGAATCAACTTAGAGGAATGAATGGTGTCTAGGATAGAAACTGGTTCCGGTGATGTTTGAACTTCTCAAAACATGTTGATTTATGTGAAGAGGCTGGATAATTAGACCACTCATTGTAATTGTTCCTCGAAAAGGGTAAAACAACCAAGTGAAAGCATATGATCGGCCAAGCAGATAGTGATGATGGAAGGAGAAAAACCGAGGCTCATTTGACAGAAGAAGCCGAGAGAATGGAAATCACAAGGGTTAAAATGGATATGGGTTCATTTTTACACAAGCTTGAAGCATAGAGAACTATGCTTGGATTCAATTTCATGCTTACACAAGCTTGAAATGAAAAACTATGCTTGGATTCAGTTTCATTTTTACACAAGATGGGTTCATTTTTACACAAGCTTGAACCACAAAAAAACTATGCTTGAGATTGGTTTTCATGCCCCCAGCATGACGACTCAATTCTAGGTGCATGCCCCCCAAGCTTCATTGCATTCACCTAAGTAGACTACTTGTGGCTATCAGGTGGATGGAATGAAGGTTCATTTACGATATAAAGTGAAAGACTTGCCTGGGATTTTATGAGAACTAATAAAAGACTCGAATTGGAACTTTTCTCCAGGGGACCTTGTTTCATTTTTTAATGAGCTTGACATAAGACAAGGAACTCTGCTCAGATTCCTTATTTCTTTTTTGAACGAGCTTGACACAAGACAAGGAAGTATACTCTGGGACCTATTTCATTTTTTAATGAGGTTGACACAGTAAAATAACTATCCTCATATTCCTTGTTTCATTTTTTAATGAGCTTGACACAAGACAAGGAACTATGCTCATACCCTTTGTTTCATTTTTAATGAGGTTGACACAAGATGAGGAACTATCCTCATGACTCCTTGATCACGACCCATAAGAGATCATGACTTCCAAGAGGTTCTCATCATATGGGAGAACAATTATCTGGAAGGGATACATAGCAAGGAATCCATTAGAGAGATCTGGTTCCAATGCCCCGAGTACATAATGCACAACATCATGGAATTGATCATTAGTTGATGTAGGCATGGAACGGGTTGCCACATAATTGACACGTGGTGGGGAAGATACCATTGGGACAAAGGGACCATTTAGGGAACATGGTTGATTGAAATCCATATTTGGGTCAAGAAATGAAAGCTATTCAATGGTGACAATTCTGATTTCATGCGGGAAGGGCACCTGTAACCCCACTTTATGCGGTCAAATTTTGGTTTTGGACCCTATGTTAGGTTGGGCAGACACACCTATGGTTTTTTGCATGATTTTTGCACATGTTTTTTGGACGCGATGGTTTTCAGTCCATGGTATTGGATGTGATGGTTTTTTGGTCCATGGTATTGGATGCGATGGTTTTCGGTCCATGGTATTGGATGCTTCGACATGTATAAATATGTATTGTAACATTGAAAGGAACATAATGAAAAATAAAGTTGGTAGTCCCAATTTTGGGATCCAGTGGAAAATATCTGTGTATATTTGTTTTATGTGTTATGATCTCGCATTGTTTATTTTCTGTGTTTTAGAATTCGTATGCAGGTAATTTCTATACGGGTTAAAACCTACACTCTGCTCAGATTCCTTGTTTCATTTCTTAATGAGCTTGACAAAAGACAAGGAACTATGCTCTGTGACCTGTGTCATTTTTTAATGAGGTTGACACAGTAAAAGAATTATCCTCATATTCCTTGTTTCATTTTCTAATGAGCTTGACACAAGACAAGGAACTATGCTCATGGGATTTGTTTCATTTTTTTAATGTGGTCGACACTGTAAAAGAACTATCCTCATATTCCTTGTTTCATTTTTTAACGAGCTTGACACAAGACAAGGAACTATGCTCATACCCTTTGTTTCATTTTTAATGAGGTTGACACAAGATGAGGAACTATCCTCGTGACTCCTTAATCACGACCCATAAGAGATCATGACTTCCAAGAGGTTCTCATCATATGGGAGAACAATTCTCTGGAAGGGATACATAGCAAGGAATCCATTAGAGAGATCTGGTTCCAATGCCCTGAGTACATAATGCACAACATCATGGAATTGATCATTAGTTGATGTAGGCATGGAACGGGTTGCCACGTAATTGACACGTGGCGGGGAAGATACCATTGGGACAAAGGGACCATTTAGGGAAGATGGTTGATTGAAATCCATATTTGGGTCAAGAAATGAAAGCTAGTCAATGGTGACAATTCTGATTTCATGCGGGAAACACATCACTCGAAAGAGTGTCGAAACAATAGCTCCCATATCATAAAAATAGTCGCGCCCAAGAAGTAAATTGTAATCTAAAGGGCTTGTGATTACCATCACATTGAGATAAACAATTTTTCCTCCCGAATTAATAGGCAACTGAGGAAGGATCCCTCATGGTTGATTGGTTCCTTTGTTAAAAGCCAATAGATTCTGGGTAACAGACACAAGTGGCAGTGAACTGAGCGCCTGCCAAGCATTGGAAGAAATGATACTCATAGATGCACCTTCATCTATAATAGTGCCAGAGACAATCATATTATAAAATTGTACTATGATCTGGAGAGGCACATAAGAAGGAAGAAGACATCCTTCCAGTCTATTCCAATCAAAGGAAGTGACCAGACTACTTGGAGGGGGTACCATAAGAACGAGAGAATTACCCCCTTGAGTTACGAGGACGGGAGGATTTTCCTCCTGTCTTGGCGAAACAAGAGGGTTGCCTCCAAGCTCATTGGAATTTGAAGAAACAAAAAGAACCTAAGTGGTATCATACTCACTCTCTATGGAAAAGGTACAATTAACTGAAGGTGAAATTGGGTCAACTATTTCCTCGACCTATGATTGGTCAAGTATAGACTCATGGGATTCACATTCAAAGAGATTGGGTTTGACCGATGATTGATTTGGGTCAGTCACTTCATCAACAAGTGAAGTATTAAGGGAGAGTCTCCTGTAACCAGATGGAATTTGTTGCGAAGAAGCAGGGAAGTTATCCAACACTTTTTGGGCTTCATCTACATAGGGAAAAATGTGAATGGGGTGATTCCCTTCACATAACCTACAAGGAAACTTAACTTTAGCCTTCTTTCCATGAACTTTATTGCCACTAGTTGACAGCGTGTCACCAGCATGATCTCCAAAAGTTGATGGCACAGGATGATGTGAACGAGAAGACCATTCTTCTAAGATCTGAGGAATACCAGAACAATTTCGAAGAAGATGGTCTCTCGTACAAAGTTTGCAAGGATATTGAAGTTTGTGAGGCTTATCAGACAGTTTCTCATCAGAAGTTGCATTCGAATAAATGATTTTCTGGCTACCCCCTGCTGAATTTTCTTCTTCTTCTTATCCACTTGGTTACTAGTGTAAATACTTTCACCAGGCGAAGAGGAAGAAGGGGAGGAAGAAACAACCGACGAAGAAGGTAAAGGGTCAACTTTAGGATCGACTGGAGGTTGATTTTGTCTAGTTGTAGGAATATTCAGTTGCGGGGACAAGGAGGTTGAGAACAACCATACTGGAAAGCCAATGGTAAGTCCTGGCAGGGACAATGTAGCCATATAAGGAGCACTAATATTTCCCAAATGAGGAAAAGGACTAGGATTCCCATCAAAAAGAATTCCTTGATTGGCAAACTCTGGAATTGTTGTCGTATGTCTCAACCTAGGATCAACTGAGTGATGTGGAGGATGTTATCCACGGTAAATTAATTTTATTTTAATCAAAATAACATAACAAAATAAAAAAAGGGATATTCTAGGCAAAAGGATTACCAAGTAACTGTGAACTACAATATACTGCCTCAGTAAACCAAGGACTTAACGTGCGTGTAGTTAATCTCCCCAAATGTTGTTTTCAATGTATCACAATATACAAGGCGGCCAACTTGGTTAGCTATGGATGGATAAAAACCCAATGTAGTCCTCCCAAATATACCCGAAAGTACATGGAGGCCCAATCTGTGTTAGCGTTGTCTAATGCAAAACCGCACAATGAGAGCATTCCTTTATACCTTTCGTACAATAACACCACCCTGTATACCCGAAAGTATGTGGACGAGCTACAATATACTTATGTACGTGGAATGGGGTATCACTCTTGGAATGTATCACAGACCATTAGTGACAGCTGCTATGTTTAACGACACCGAAACATGTCTCTAGCGTAGACATCTAAATGTTATGCGTTAAGTTACAATGCTCCATTAGGTTAATTGAGATAAATTTTAGTTGATCTTGTTTAAAAGTTTGCCTTTCAAGTTCACTGTGTGATGTTTTTGAAACTCCTAGAATGCAACTATGATGAGAAACATTATTTTCATTTGATTTAAAGAATGAAAACCATAACTAAAAGGGATAGAGAAATCAAAATATTTAAACAAAAAGCATAATGCACATCTAATGCAACTTTCCCTATACCATTCCTACAAGCACACAAAAACTTCTAAATGAATTATGCATGTTTTTTATTTTCATCCCTTTAATGTTTAGATGAACAAAAGGAAACTAAATGCACAAACGATCAATCAATGCTTTTCACAAGAAACAAAGACTTTACAACAGTTTCTTTTTCAAAGAAATGAAGACTTTACGACAATTCTTTTTCAGAAAAGAGTAATCGATGTAAGCTAACTTTGAAAATGAATTGATAATGATAAATAAATCCCTTAAGAAACACTAAACAATCAAGGTCAAAGTAGGGCTAGGAGAAGAAATGAAAATTGATTTCAAAGGCATAGAAAACATTGATCTTTTAGCAAACAACATTAAAAGCAAATTTGGAAAAAATCAAGAAAAAGATGGGTTTTTTGGCTTGACAAGGATCAGCGCAACCTTGAAGGGAGATAATGCATTGTAGAGGACTATCTCTAAGCTAAGGCTGCTCTGTAGCTTATTGTGTCAAGACCAGCACTGCGCTGGTGCTAGAAAGCCCAATCAAGTGACATTTAAGCACACTTTTTGACCAAAAAACACTTCAAGATGACCGAAAAGAGATCAATTAAGTCAAGTAAAGTCTACTAGGATGTAATATGATAAGGGAAAACTACCAGGAACGACAGTCGTTCCCCACTATGGTCCCCAATTTGTTATACGGAATTTATACCTACGAATAAGTACATCTTCCCTAAGTGGGTAGTTACACTTAGAACAACAGAAGTAAATATGTTTAACCTTTTCCTACAATAGATAGATAAGATAAGGGAACCTACTTCTGATCCTTCGCTTCCTTTGATCTCCTTTCAGTTTCTCCCACCACTCTCATTCAAACAGAATTCGCTCAATTGGTACCTGCCAACATAAACATAAGACGACAACAATCAAAGCATATGATCTATCTACTATAAACAAATGGTATCAACAACATTTGAACATAAATTCATCATAGATATAGACAAAAGTATTGGAAAAGGAACAAACAACTTTATTGATTGATAGAAGGAGAAGTTACACCCAATGATCCTATGTTACTCATCCAGCTTAGTCCAAACCCTCATCACACCAATAGCACATCAATCCAAAAGCATATCATTACTTTACAATGATTTCAAGTCTCAAACCAACATTATTTCTCTACAATATCCAAATTTCAACCTGTGATCACTATGATGAGTGGTCAATTTATAGGGAAATGCAAGTGGTTTTGTCATAAATTGGGAATTGAATGGTTTTCCATAATTGGAGTTAGTTTCCATGGAGAAAGGGATGAGAGGATAGAGGATTGCATGATCCATATCCTATCCAAAAACAAGCTCATAGGATGAGATAAGAGTTGGGCATCCTTCTAGAATGCTCTAGAATCAAGGTATATTCCCAGAATCCTATGCCAATTTCGCTCATCCTCGCCCAATGTAGGTATAAGTGGGGCTAAGTGCACTATAGTGGAGGTATTAATGGGCCTACCTACTATGCAATGCATTTTCCCATGACCAAGGGTGCGTTGGTGTCCCGTGGAGGCATTTCAGCAGGGTTTCAAGCTAGGAAACTTTCATGGATGAAAACATTCAATATGATGACTTGTCTAGGGCATGTAGCAACTGAATTACTGTTTGATGATCCCTATTTGTACTGATATGATCGTTGAGAGTGATGTGCCCAAATAGACCTGTAACACACTTAAGGTTACTTTCGTTTCTAACTATATTGGAGATTTTTAGGCGAACTCTCTCATGGCCTCATGGTTTTAAGGGAACCTATATTTTTAGGGGTGATCATCGGTGTATATAGGCCATTCCAATAGGCATCAAGTTTCACATATGTTAAATGGTTAGATTTTATCAAGTTTATATGCAACCTTGGCCCTAGTGAAATATTATTCATGATAGCTCTCAGAGCATAACAACCTATTTTGATAACATCCACATTTTCCAAGGAAATTCAAGGTTCCCAATGCAAAGAGGTCAAAGTGTCAACCTAGTCCCGAATTATAGAGTTTGATCTGAGCATTCTATGCCACATGAACTTTTCCATATCCAAGCATCAAGTGGCCAGTACAACTTCGTCAAAGTTGTCCAACATCTCAAAGAAAGTTTCTAAGGGGTAAACAGATAAATCATTAGGAAAACATTGACATGCATTACATCAAAATTGATCAACATGAAGAGATGAAGAATACGTAGGTTTCAAATTTCAGAAGGAAGCTAATGTGTTACAGATTCAACTCATAGGGGTGATGAAGAGTCATACAGAGTGATGATTTGGAAATTCCCTAGGTGATGTGGATAATCATAGATACATAGTTTAGATCATAACTAGCATAGAAAACCTCATTTTCCATAATTTCCAAGTAAGTAAGGGTGACCAAGGTGACCAAGTAAGTAAGATCCAGTAGCAGGGTGACCAAGTCGAGTTAATCCACCCCTAAACTAATCATATAGAAGTGCTCAAGAACCTATAGTGTTCCTGTCATAACCAAATCACATTGTTGTTCTTGCATTTGTTTTGCAGATTTAATAGTCTAGTACCCAAGAAACCAAGTTGTTTTGAGTCATAAATCCTTAACCAATGATTCAAATTAAAAAATATTTACATTTATAGTTGGGATTTTCAATGTTGACCAAAATTAATAGCCTCCATGACATAAGTTTTTGATTTATTGCTACTAATATTTCCTTTTTTATTTTTTAGCTATTATAATGACACATTTGATAGCTAGACATCTCAGCTAAGCAAACGCCTCCACTCTAGGTGACTCCATATAAAGCATTGATCTTATTTAGGAGTTACTTGAGGTTAATTTAGGAACTCCTCCCTTGTCCATTTAGTGGGTTTTGTGCCTAAATATCAAGGGATTTCTCTGAGGTGATAATGGGTCCCTACTTTGTCTGTGTCCTTCTAGCAGGTTGCAAGGACCTTAGCAATACTGCTAATTTGAATAGTAACATTTTTTTGTGTCATTGTTGGGGATAAGGTAAATTAAGCTAAGTTTAAACAAAAAATATTTAGTAAGATATTTATTTCATATTTTTACTTGATGAGATATTTATTTAAGGACTAACTTGCAATATCTCATTTGGTAACTCCTCTTCAATAAAACACAAAAATGTACAACACAAAGGGTTGATTTCCAAGGTAAGGAACAAGGTAAGTAAGCTATGCGTTGGTGTCTCCATTATGGTATTCTTGTTGAGATCTTTCATCTTTTTTTTAGCCCTACTACCGATTTATTATTATGACTAATGAAAAAATGGAGCTACCTCCATAGATGCCACCATTTTATGATCTAGCTGAATTTTTAGGTATGAGAAATTTTCTTTTAAATGAGAACATAAGGTGGGC
Organism: Pinus taeda; assembly: GCA_000404065.3. Lineage (NCBI taxonomy): Eukaryota > Viridiplantae > Streptophyta > Pinopsida > Pinales > Pinaceae > Pinus > Pinus taeda. Next base: position 91,678 of record APFE030019846.1, read on the forward strand.
TTTGATCCACTTATGTGTGATAAGTCATGAGACCATTTAATATAATCTATTTGGGTTAACCCACATGTTCAACCATTACCTCAAGGCCTCCATATGGCTATAAGCTAAGTCATATTGGGAATTGAACATTGTCTAGTCCGAAAATATCATCACTTTCCACCATTATACCTAGCCCCTTTGTACCTGTTACCCCACCTATCAGTAAGGGTATATATAGCTTTCAGAAAACATTCATAGCCTTTGTAATACCAATGTCACAAGTCAAAATCAATGTAAAAAACCATTTGAGACTTGGTATTAGGTATCCTAGACATGTGCCTTTGTCATTGAGTATGTATTTAGTTGTTTGGTTCGACCATTCCTTGTCCCTTCAAGTTAAACTTAAGGTTACTTTCATCCCTAACTATATTAGAGAGTTTTAGGTGAACTCTCTCATGGCCTCATGGTTTTAAGGGAACCTGCATTTTAAGGGTTGATCATCGGTGTATATGGGCCATTCCAATATGTGTCAAGCTGCACCTATGTTACATGGTTAGATTTTATCAAGTTTATATGAAACCTTGGCCTTAGTGAAATATTCATCATGATAGCTCTCGAAGCATAACAACGTATTTTGACAACATTCACATTTTGCAAGCAAATTCACAGTTCCCAATGCAAAGAGTTCAAAGTGTCAACCTAGTCCCAAATTGTAGAGTTTGATGAGAGCATTCTATGCCATATTAACTTTTTCAGATCCAAGCATCAAGTGGCCAGTTACAACTTGGTCAACATCTCAAAGAAATTTTATAAGGGGTAAACTAGGTAAATCATTAGGAAAAAATTGACATGCATTACATCAAAATTGATCAACATTAAGAGACAAAGAATATCTAGGTGTCGAATTTCAGAAAGAAGCTAATGTGTTACAAATTCCGCTCATAGGGGTGATGAAGAGGCATACAAAGTGATGATTTTTAAATGCCCTAGGTGATGTGGAAAATCATAGATACATAATTTAAATCATAACTAGCATATAAAAACCCATTTTCTATAATTTCCAGGTAAGTAAGGGTGACCAAGTAAGTAATATCTACTATCAAGGTGACTAAGTCGAGTTACTCCACCCCTAAACTAATCATTTAGAAGTGTTCAGGAACCTATAGGGTTCCTGTCATAACCAAATCATATTGTTGCGCTTGCATTTGTTTTGCAGATTTAATAGTCTACCGAGGAAAGAAAGTTGTTTTGAGTAATAACTCCTTAACTAATGACTCGAATAAAAAAATAATTACATTTCTAGTTGGGATTTTTAATGTTGACCAAAATCAATAGGATCCATGACATACTTTTTGTGATTTATTGATCCTAATATTTCCTTTTTTATTTTTTAGCTATTACAATGACACATTTTATAGCTAGACATCTCATCTAAGAAAACACCTCCACTCTAGGTGAATCCATATAAAGCATTGATCTTATTTAGGAGTTACTTGGGGTTAATTTAGGAAATCCTCCTTGTCCATTTAGTGGGTATTGGGCCTAAATATTAAGGGCTTTCCCTGAGGTGATAATGGGTCCCTACTTTGTGTTTGTCCTTATAGAGTGTTGCAAGGATCTTAACAATACTATTAATTTGAATAGTAACATTTTTTGTGTCATTGTTGAGGATAAGGTCAATTAAGCTAACTTTCAACAACAAAAATTTAGTAAGATATTTATTTCATATTTTTACTTGATGAGATATTTATTTAAGGACTAACTTGCAATATCTCATTATTGGTGCCTCCATTATGGTATTCTTGTTGACATCTTTTATCTCTGTTTAGCTCTACTACCAATTTATTATTATGACTAATGAAAAATGGAGCAACCTCCTTAGATGCCACCATTTTATAATCTAGCTGAATGTTAAGGTATGAAATTTTTTCTATCAAATGAGAACATAGGTTGGGCTTTGATCCACTTATGCATGATAATTCATGAGATCATTTAATATATTCTATTTGGGTGCACCCACATGTTCAACCATTACCTCAAGGCCCCGATATGGCTATAGGCTAAGTCATATTGGGAATTGAACATTTCCTAATCATGAAAATCTCCTCGCTTTCCACCATTATACCTAGCCCCTTTGGACCTATTACCACACCTATAAGTAAGGGTACATATACTTTTCAGTGAAACATTCATAACATTTGTAATCCCAAGGTCACTAGTCAAAATCCATGTAAAAAACCATGTTAGGCTGTTATAGCTTTGATACCACTTGTTATAGCTCTAATACCACTTGTTGTAGATCTGACCCAAAAATATGTGAGAAATAACAAATATACCCAAGAAAGAAGAAGATAGAAATAGATAGAAATTTCTTTTTTATTCTATAGCTTTGATACCACTTGTTATAGATCTGATCTGAAAATATAAGATAATGCAAATAAACCTAGAAATAATATAAAATGATTCTTTATTGATCAAAACCCTTAAGGTAGGGCAACACCATACATTCACTCCTTAAGGAAGGAGAACACTCCACAAGCCATATGCCTATACATACAATAATCCTTGACTATATTCCTTCACACTCTTCCATGTGGAGTCTCTAGCCTCTATATAGGCCTCATACATACAATACCATGGGTCATTACCATGGTTCCCTCATACCATCAACTAATACCATGGGCCCATTACATTATTACTAACTACTTGTGGTCCCTTACATGATATGGGTTTAACCACCTTTATTTATTACTATGGCCCATCTCATTATTACATTATTACCTTGGGTACCTCCCTTGGTACCCCATATTATCCCCCTTAGGTATATAACATTCCACCCCCTTAGCATGTTTCGTCCCTGAAACATGGGAAGAACACAAATAATAAGATTTACTCAAAAGAGTAGTCCACTGGTACCATGCACGTGCATCTAGCCATCTAAGATAAAAGTGAACCCCCGATCTCGCTGGTGCCTTGCTCGCTTGAGATGGAAGTTGACCATGGCAACTCTTCTGTGTTGATGTGTAGTAGGTGGATCTTCGCTCCTCGCTATCCCTCATACGGGGGTTGTTGTCCTTGTGGCTAATTGGTTTCCATCTTGTTGGTTGTTTTCTTGCGGGGTGATGTGGGTGATGATATGTTGCAGTTTTAACCCACGGTGTCTTTTTCTTTAATTCACCCTGCTGTGGTGCCTGTTGTGGTGTCTTCTTTTCCAATATGACTTCAATCACTTAGCCCTCATCTGATGTACCTGTAACCTTTTCTGCTTCAGCCTCTGTTTGTGTTTGATTGTTGATCATCAAAGTCTCATCATCTGATACGTCAGTCCCTGGAACATCTTCTGCTTCGGCCTCCATGTACTCTACCTGTTTATTGATGGAAATATCCTATAATGTAATTTTCTTCTTTTTATACCAGAGCTTCAGGAATTTCTTCTGCACATTAATATTGATAGTACCTGCAGATTCCATCCAAGGATATCCCAAAACAACATCCATATTATCCATCTCAGAAGTATAAAAATCTCCATGCAACACATACTTATCCATAGAAAGCTTCAAATCCTTATAAAGTTGAACATCCGCATCATCAACTTGTGTGTTTTCAATGTGTTTTGTTGGAACGTGCAATTTTTTTGCCAAATTAACATTGAAAAATTATGCTTGCAATTAGGATTTATAGAAACAATGATCTTCTCCTTCTGAATCAATCCATGAACCTACAGTAAGGAGACACCCATAGCAAATAACCCCTTATGTGTCTCATTCTCCTTTTTTCTAGCCCGAGACCATTTGTCCAAAAAGAGTTTTTCAAATTCTGCATCTGAAATTTTGGTCAACTGCTTGTGGTCAAGTGATAACCACCATTTTTCAGCCTCATCTCTCATATTAAGCACCATTGGAATATTCCAACATGTCCCATGTGTGGACTTGTATCTCTGTATGAATTCTTCAATAGTAGGACCATCATCTTTTCCTGTAAAATATAGAATCGCCATGAAGAGGGTTTTGAAAATATTCACTTACTTGGAGAAAATTTGAAATTGTCACAGTTCCTTTAATATTTCTCAGAATCTCTATTATGACCTGTTTTTGGAAATGGAACAACCATTCTGCATCTGCCCATGTGATAGAAATCCTGATCCAGACACTGGAATTTCAGATCTGCGCTGCTACTCTCCCACCGTCACAACAATTTCTACAAAAAAGAGTTGATTTTAAATCAGCGATATCTCCCTCATTCGGACTCCAATTAGACTGATTTTTTTATTTTTTTTAATTGGGTAATTTTTCTCAAAAAATCCAGATCTGCAATTAGATTTTGTAGTTTTTGCACTAAGACGTCCAGATCTGCGCCACAAACTCGCTGCCCTGAAAAATTATCTGCAACATCACTGATTTTTAGATCAGTGATATCTCCTTCATCCGGACACCGATTCAGCCGATTTTTTTTGGAAATCGAGTATTTTTTCACATACAATCCAGATCTACAAATAGATTTTGCATATCTTGCACCAAAACATACAGATCTGATCTGCAAACTCACCGCCCAAAAAAAAATAATAAATAAAATAAAAAAAAAAAAATTCTCCACTTTTTTTGCCCAAGAAAGTGCTCTGATACCACTTGTTTATAGCTCTAACCCAGAAATATTATAGATTTGATATAAGAAATATAAAGACAATGAAAATAAACCCAAGAAATAAGATAGAAATAGATAGAAATGATTCACTTTATTAATCAAACCCTTATGGTAGGGCAACACCATACATTCACTCCTTAAGGAAGGAGAACACTCCACAAGCCATATGCCTATTACATACAAATAATCCTTGACAATTCCTTCACCTCTCTCCCATGTGGAGTCTCTAGCCTCTATATAGGCCTCATACATACAATACCATGGGTCATTACCATGGTTCCCTCATACCATCAACTAATACCATGGGCCCATTACATTATTACTAACTACTTGTGGTCCCTTACATGATATGGGTTAACCACTTTATTTATTGCTATGGCCCATCTCAGTATTACATTATTACCTTGGGTACCTCCCTTGGTACCCCATATTATCCCCCCTAGGTATATAACATAGGCCTAGTATTCAGTATCCTAGACTTGTGCCTTTGTCATTGAGTATGTGTTTAGTTGTTTGGTTGGACCATTCCTTGTCCCTTTAAGTTCCACTTAAGGTTACTTTCATCCCTAGATATATTGGAGAGTTTTAGGTGAATTCTCTCATGGCCTCATGGTTTTAAGGGAACCTACATTTCTGGGGTGATCATCGGTGTATATGGGCCATTCCAATATCCGTCAAGTTGCACCTATGTTACATGATTAGATTTATCGAGTTTATATGCAAGCTTTAGTGAAATATTCTTCATGATAGCTCTCAGAGAATAACAACCTATTTTGACAACATTCACATTTTCCAAGCAAATTCACAGTTCCCAATGCAAAGAGGTCAAAGTGTCAACCTATTCCCAAAATGTAGAGTTTGATCAGAGCATTCTACACCACATGAACTTTTTCAGTTCTAAGCATCAAGTGGTCAGTGATAACTTGGTAAAATTTGGTCAACATATCAAAGAAAATTTCTAAGGGGTAAAACAGGTAAATCATTAAGAAAAAATTGACATGCATTACATCAAAATTAATCAAGATGAAAAGACGAAGAATACCTAGGTGTCAAATTTCATAAAGAAGCTAATGTGTTACATATTCATCTCATAGGGGTGATGAAGAGGCATACAAAGTGATGATTTAGAAATTCCCTAGGTGATGTGGAAAATCATAGATAAATAGTTTAGATCATAACTATCATAGCAAAACCAATTTTCCATAATTTCCAAGTAAATAAGGGTGACCAAGGTGACCAAGTCAAGTAACTCCACCCCTAAAATAATCATCTAGAAGTGCTCAGGAACCTATAGGGTTCCTTTCATAATCAAATCACATTGTTGTGCTTGCATTTGTTTTGCAGATTTAATAGTCTAGTACCCAGGAAAGCAAGTTGTTTTGAGTCATAACTCCTTAACTAATGACTCGAATAAAAATAATAATTACATTTCTAATTGGGATTTTTAATGTTGACCAATATTAATAGGCTCCATGACATACTTTTTGCGATTTATTGCTACTAATATTTCCTTTCCTATTTTTTAGTTAATCAAATGATACATTTTATAGCTAGACATCTCATCTAAGCAAACACCTCCACTCTAGGTGACTCTGCATAAAGCATTGATCTTATTTAGGAGTTACTTGGGGTTAATTTAGGAACTCCTCCCTTTTCCATTTAGTGGGTGTTAGGCCTAAATATCAAGGGCTTGCCCTGAGGTGATAATGGGTCCCTACTTTGTGTGTGTCCTTCTAGCAAGTTGCAAGGACCTTACCAATACTACTAATTTTAATAGTAACATTTTTTGTGTCATTATTGGGGATAAGGTCAATTAAGCTAACATTCAACAACATTAAGCTAGCATTCAACAACAAACCTTTAGTAAGATATTTATTTCATATTTGTACTTGAATATATTTTTTTAAGGACTAACTTGCAAGATCTCATTGGAAACTCCTCTTCAATAAAACATAAAAATGTACAACACAAAGCGTTGTTTTCCCAGGTAAGGAACACGGTAAGTAAGTTATATATTAGTGACTCCATTATGGTATTCTTGTTTACATTTTTCATCTTTTTTTTAGCCCTATTACCAATTTATTGTTATGACTAATGAAAAATGGAGCTACCTCCTTAGATGCCACCATTTTATGATCTAGCTGAATTTTTAGGTATGATAAATTTTCCCCACGATCATAATGTTATGATAGAAGGAAAATTGATTTTTAGTGGATATGAGGATTCACTCATAAATTACTTTATTGCATTTATCCAATATTGTGAGAAGAATGACATCCTACATGAATATGTTATTATGCTTCACCTTATGGTAATTTTGGAAGGATCTTCATGGGTTCGGTACAAGGGCCTTGGTAAAGGCATGTTCACATTCTTTGCAAAATCCGTAGAAGCATTTTGGGCATAATGGGATTGTAACCCAGAATATTGGTTTCCCTTGATCCAAGAAAGAAAAGTAGTGTATTTAGAATAGAGAAGTATAGAAGAATGACTCTCGCTTCAAAGGGATAACAATAATGAAGAAGAAGAAAATTATGTGAAGAGACTCAACTTACTCCTTCCCATGAACTTTTACTGCAAGATTTTGAGAATAAGGATAAATAGGAAAACCTTACAACATAATTAGATGTTTGTCTCTTTTTTTTTGGATTGTAGATTACTGTGGTGTGGTTTCTGAGAGGAATTCATATTTTCCACAGTGCCCATTTTTATATCTATCGACGTTTCGAGTCTAGACCCAGACTCATCATCAGGATTGATGTACGGAGAAAAGAATGTAAAGGGATTTTGATAAATATGAATTAGGTTTGATGTAAAGACAATATGGCCAACTAATTTATTTATCTTACTAATTATTACTGTTATTATTAATCATTATTATTATTATATTTATATGCTTGTTTATTTTCTTATTAATCCTTGTTAATCTTATTGTTATTATTCATTATTTACTTGATCATTGTTTGTTTTGATCATCATTAATTATTTTAATATTACTTGTTATTTGTATTATTCTTTATTGTTCTTATTTTTCATTAATCATATTGTTATTATTAATTAATATTTATATTATTATTTATAATGTTGTTGATTAATTAATTATATGTTAATATTGTTATTTATGTTATTCTTAATAGTATTATATGCAATATTCTTTGTAATCTTATTTATATTTATTATTTATTCTTAGTTATTAATTATTAATACATTATTATTATTATTTTTATTAGTGTTATCTTGTTTAATTATTATTATTTATTTTTCATTATTATTATTCAATACTACTTTATATTTTATTATGCATATATTATTATTGTTAGTTGATTAATAAAATGTATATACCTTTATTTGTGATTATTAATTAGTGTTAATGATTTTATTTATTTCTTACTAGTATATTATTAATATCTTAGTAATATTATTTACATTCTTCTCATTATCTTAGTCTTATTATTAATACTTAGTATTAATTATTTGCATTATTGTTTATGCTTGCTCTTAATTATTCATTATTTTTATTTTTCATTACACTATTATTAATAATATTCTTTATATTTTTATTATTCATATTTTACTTATTTATTGTTAGTTGATTAACTAAATTACTATACTTATTTGTATATTATTCATCATTATTATTAAATTATCATATTTATTATTATTATTTTAATCTGAGATTATATTAATTTATTGTAATGATTATTGTATTAATGCTATATTATATTAATCCATTTTTATATTATTTATTTAATAAATATATATTTATATTCTTTATCTATAATTTTTTACTTTTATCTATAATCCTATTATTTATTTATTGCTAATAATTATTATTCCTATTATTATTCCTATTTTCCTTATTATTATTTGTATTTTATTATTGTCGTTATAAGATTATTATTATTATTTAAATTATTATTATTATTCTTATCTATTATTATTCCTCTTATCTGAGGTTACTAACGTGTAGCGAAATTTATCAAGAATTATGCTAAAATGATTAGGGGGATTGGATGAATGCTATTTTTGTTAGATATCAATCTAGTTATTAGGATCTATATTTAACCTAGCTACAATTCTTAATGAGAGACTATGCTATTGTTCGAGGGGGGTGAGTAAAGGGTTCCAATTTTTACTTATTTCTAAGCCTCCATCCCTATTAAGGTTTCGAGGGTGCTTTATGATTTCGATAGCTTCTCTAATCTTCCGCTTGAAATGGTGATCTTCTTTGGCAATGACCTTGGCGTCTTCAAGGCAAATATGGTGGTTGGTTTTATTTACATGCTCAGCTAAGGCTGAAGAGCGAGTTCTTTTGTTGCGAATATCTGCACTATGCTCTTTTAGTCTAATCCTTACAGACCTACCCGTTGCTCCTATATATTGATCCCCACAAGAGCAGTCGATGATATATACTCCTTTCTGCTGAAGATGTTCTTGGCTGTCCTTAACAGATTTCATTCTTTGTTTAATGGTAGACCAGGGTTTGAACGTTGTCTTAATATTTTTCTTGTTGAGGATTTTAGCTATTTTGTCAGTGACTCCTTGAATGTAAGGAAGGTAGGCATTAGAGGTTGGGGGATCTTTCACCTTGTTTATATTGTTATCGGATTTCTCCTTTTGAATAGCTTTGTATATGCTTTTATTGTTGTACCCTAGGTTGGTAAAAGTTCTTTTTAGGAAAGAAATTTCTTCATCAATATGGTTACTATCAGAAATTCTATAAGCTCTGGTGAAGAGGGTCTGCAGTACCCCCATTTTCTGGGCTGGGTGGTGGTGAGAGTCAGCATGTAGGTAGCTATCTATATGGGGTTTCTTTCTAAATACTTTGTGACCTATGGAACCATCGTTTCTTCTAATGAGGAGAATGTCCAAGAATGGTATGCAATTATTTTCTTCTACCTCCATTGTAAATTTAATGTCTTCAGACATGCTATTAAGATGGTCCAAAAAGTTCTTAAGCTCATTTTCTCCATGAGGCCAGTTGACACTCATGTTATCTACAAACCTAACCCACGATTTAGGTTTTAATGCGTATGAATCGAGGGCCTTCTTTTCAAATTTTTCCATAAAAAGGTTTGCCACAATTGGTGAAAGAGGTGATCCCATAGCAACCCCTGAAGTTTGTTCAAATATTTCACCTTGGAAGGAGAAGAAGGTGGAACGAAGGCAGATTTCAGCTAATTTTGTCGTCTGGGGGTCTGCTACTTCTTTAACTACCTGAATTGCTTCATCAAGGGGGATTTTGGTGAAGAGCTGGACCACGTCAAAAATAACGATTTTATCTCCGGGATCTCGCCTAGTATTTTTAATGTATTTGACAAATTGATTGGAATCTTTAATGTAAGAGCTAGTTTTGCCCACTAGCGGGGATAAAATGCTAGCAACATACTTAGCTAACTCATAGGTGGGGGATCCTATAGTGTTGACTATAGGTCTTAAGGGGACATCTTTTTTATGAATTTTAGGGGCTCCATAGATCTTAGGGGTGATTTCACTATTAGGGGTTAATCTCTTTTTTAGTTTATCCTCCAGATTGGTTTCTTTTATGGCTTTCTTTACTAGGTTTGTGATTTTGGAGATGGGGTTTTTCTCTAATTTCTTGTAGCCTGTCCCTCACTAGTGTCCTACCAAGAAAGAAAATCTGTTAAGGTCTCATCGGCCTGCTCTAAGTCCTGTCTAGCATCGACTGATTTATCGATTATTGATGTTTTTATGTCACACAGGGGTTCAACTTGAGCAATTTATGACACAATAGTCTTATTTGTGTTACCAGTGCCTTATTAATCTGTAGCGCTTCTGTCCTGAAATTGGCAGGCTGTGGAAGATTCTTGAACTTCTCTATTTGAAGTGATAATCGAGCAATTTTCTCATATTTTGTCTTTACCATTAGTTCATTCATCATCTTCAATTTTTCCAATGCTTCCGATAATTATTTATGCCTTTGAATCGCGCTTGAATCTACCCTATGTTTCTCTTCAAGTAGCTACTTGTTCAGTTGATTATTTAACTGCTTATGAGTTGACAATTTCTGTTCTAATTGTTTAGCTTTCTGTTGTGTCTCCGATAGCTTTGTTTGTAACAAAATGATTGCTTGGTTTTTTTCTTTTAGCAAATTACTCACTTCCGATGCCTTCTCCATGGTGGCCGTCGAATAGGCTTTGGCATACTGCGACAACTTTGTTATGTGATCAGAAGGATCGAACTCCTCTTTCCAAACTACGTTGGTTGTCTCTGTTTGTTCAGGGAATAGGGAAGGTTGATCAATCCTTCTCCTTTTCCACTGTCGCTTTACTACGACCCTGTGTTTTGGGCTGTAAAAGACATCCAATGGAGGTATATCCTCCACTTGCAAAATGATTTGATCCGAAGGATCTTTCAGAATTATTTCTAAGTCTATACTAGGGGGTAGGCCACTGGCTCCTTCACTTCGAACCTTTTTTAACATTTTATCATGTGTATTTGTCGCTTTGGATGTATCGACATGTTTTGAGCTTTCCAAATTGCTTATGATTGAGTCAAATTTCTGCCATTCTTGGAGCAATTTCGGGTCAATCTGGGTATCGACATTCACATCCTTGCTGATCTTATCCTGCTCCTTTTTTTTTTCCTCCTCATGTATTTTCTCTTGCTATTTCCTTCACGCTTCCTCCCATTCTTTCCTTTGTACTTCCTCCTGCTCTTTCCTCTGGACTTCTTCAAAAATTTCTAATGTAGCAGGAAGTTCGTCGGTAAGTCCCTGTTCAGGCTCGCTTGATTGTGTCATCGGGGCAGTAGCTAGTAAATCTAGAGACAGAGTTTGCAACCTCTGCTCTCTGAGCTTGTTGAATTCCACTAACCTGTTGTCGTGATATCTCATTTTTGCTAGTGTTTGAACCTGAAATAATGACTCTGCCGAAGAAAATAGGTCATCAAACTCATCTTCTTTATGTTCAAACTTAGTGAGTTTTTCCTGATCCAGTACATTATAAATGATTTTCCTTGGATCAAATCATCTATTAGGAAGAGTGGCGAGATTCAGTATATTTATCTTTTCTGCTTCTTTCTCTACATGCTTATAGTCATGCAGAGTGTAAATACCACACCTTAGAGGAAAAGGAGGCCAAACTTGCTTCTTTGAATTCCTCAGAGTTTTGGTCGCTCCAGCTGACGTAAGCTGATATGCTATCTCTCTAGCCAATAGTTTGTCAAGTATGTACAAGGGGAGAACATGAGGCCTGGAAACGCTACCGAAAACTCTTATATATGTAAATTTATCCTCTCCAAACCAGTTTCCTAGGGCGGTTAAGTCATTCTCTGCTTGTGAGGAAATCTTAGGAGCAAGCTTATCAAAAATTGCATAGTAAATGGGCAACATAAATCCATTACAACTTCTGGTGATAGATATGAATCGGCATGGGGTCCTGTGGAGTCCATCTCCACCCTAGCACAGGAAATTTGGAGTTAAAACAAAGAGTATCTAAGATGTAGGTGCTATAATAAAATGGAGGAATAGACCTATCGGTAATGCGAGTTTTATTTCTGAACTCAAGAATAGCAGTTGCTAACTTATCAGATAATATATTCCCCCAATCCATTATTTCGCTATTGACCGCTGCTTCCATTAAAGGAACTATCTCTATTGAGAATTTTAAGGAGTCATGCAACCCCCAAATTGTACACATCATCTCCCCAGCCTAACATTAAGGAGAACACAATGAATCGACAGAGTACTTACCCGAGGAATCATGCTTGTGTCTTGTGGGGTTCTGTCTCCATTCCCATATAGGTGCTGATTCAGTTTCATTTTCATCTCTGAACCTCTCTAGAAATGCTTTGTTATACTTCTTCTGTGGCTCCGGAAAATGGTACATTTGTGTCAAATCATTGGGTTGAAATGAACCGAAGACTCTCCCATCGACTGTGCAAAATGTTCTATTTGTAATCGAGATTTCCTCAACTGTCCACCTTACTACATCTGTGTATGGAAGAATTTTCCCTCGAGCCGCTATCCAGTGTAAGTAAGAATCAGCTAAATCCTTTAGGGTACCCTCAAAATTTCAGTTCGAACCTGCTGTAGCTTGTACTGATATTGCTTCAGGCTCTTCGGCTTCAACTAAATTATAGATGCTCTACCAACTAGTATTGCCGAGACCAAGACATGTACTGTCTGAGATCAATCCTTTTTTACTTGGTCCCAGATTGGCGGTAGATTGTCCTATTACTGCAGAAGCTGAAGCTGTTCCAAATTTTTTATATTTCTTCACCATTTGGCCTAAATTTGCTGCTTCGGAGGAGCTCTGCACAAGAGATAAAATGAACATAATGCAGAGAATATGTGGTGCAAACCAAGTATGAAAGAGTTATATCAATCAATGAATAATGAAGGATTAAAATAATATTGCCGTGGATATAATCTCTAAAGATATTTTGGCATAACTGCTCCATTAATTGGCCATTTAAACCTGTCAACAATTTAAATGCTCATCATATAGTTTATTCGTCGAATAATTCATTTAAGTGTGGCTTTGATTTTTTGGTGGTTGATCACAAGTGAATCATTATCGGGAATAGAAAGGCTTTTAATAATATTTTAACATAATATACCCAAGCCTTTACAATCCTTTTTGAAATTCACGCTTAGCTTTATCGCAATTGGAGATCGGAGGAATGCTCGATTATTTACATTTGTGTCCTTGTGAAATCCCCGATCGCCGAGAGAGATAAAGCTGATTCGCATCGGGAGTTTTTATAAGGGAGCCTTTTTTTGCATGTATGTTATATTCCTCGATCGCCGATAGCGATATCGCATCGGAGCATAGAGAGAGGGCCTTTTGTTACAATCGCTTACCTTTCCCAATATCCGATAGTTATTCGCTTGTCGCATCGGGGCAAACAATGGGTCTTTTTGTTATGGATCCTTTGTTATTGCGATATGCGATGTTGCGATCGCTTTATTGCAATAATAAATAATTATTCATTTATTTTATAAGACCGATTTATGTTCACTCAAAAGGTTTATAATATATTATTTCTTTTCGAACATTTTGAGGAATGATAAGTTGATACCAATTTTATTCATAAATCTAAAAGGGACCCATTTCATATTATAGTTTGAAAGTAAAATTTTATAAAATGGGGGGTTGTTGTACAACACAACAGGTTCAAACCCCTAAAACTGATTGTAGCATGGGTCTTTGAATGTGGCCTTAAGGATATTAAAAATTCCTCTGTCACCTCCTCATCATATCCATGAATTCTATCAAAGAAAGGCATCCAGTTTGCCCTACTCAAGAGGGCCACCACTTCTAGATGCTCATGTAATTTGCTGGAGTTCAAAGGCTCTTTTCTCATAAAACCTCCTAGAATGGTGTTTAGTGACTTCTGAAAATGCTTAGGTGAGGAAGAAGGCAACAATTTTCAAAACCGGAAACAGAGGAGTGGTTGATGTTTGTCTTTCTAAAACTAGAGAGGGAATTTATCATGTTCTTTTTTCACAACATCAATTTCCAATTTTTATCCCTTCAAACTATTTTCGACTTGAATTTACTTCTCGACTTTTGGAAGAAATCAATACTTTGACAGAACAAAGAATATATAGCACAGTGTTTCTTTTTCACATAGTAGACATACTTTAAAATTCTTTTTTTCCACAGGCTTGGTTTCTATGGTTGCATCCCCCTTTTTTTGGAGAATACGTGAAAGGAAAGAAAAAACATATTTTTAAAGATAGAGAAGAAAATGGAGAGACTGTATGGAATTCAGGAAAACACAGGCAGACTTTTAAGCTCTGTTTCCTTTTCTTTTTCAACCCAATACTTCGCTTCTAATCCACCACCTTTTACAAATATATCACATGCAGAGTGGGTTTTTGAGCCTACCTCTTTTCAGGCTTCCAATTTGACAAAAATTTTGAGTTTTTCTCTGCAGAGCTGCTCTCGGGCCTTCCTGTAGAAACGCTCCTATAGACGGTGTTCCTGCTCCTATAGAACCTAATAGGTGGGAGCGTTTTGGAAAACTGGTAGAAAATGATTGGTTTGTTGTTCTGAAGCTGGTACATGAGTGTTGTAGTCGAGAACTTGTCGATGCAAATGAAAAAAAAAGGTGGTGGAGGCTTAGACCACACTGTACTTAAGCTGATGGCATGATCTGCAATGATGATGTGAGGTGGAAGGATGGGTACATTATCCCCATCTAGACCGTTGGTCCTTCTCCAGTGCTATTATGGTAGTTCATGTCGCCTAACTGCCATCACCTCCATTATTCCCATTATACGCTGCCAACACTACTGGTTCTGAGTTTTTTTCTTCCCGAGTTGAAGGGCCACACATGCTGACTGTGTATCTGAATTTCAATTGGAATTAGACAAGGCTCATTTGAACTCTACGAGGGTGTTTTCAACTCAATGAGGGTGGCCAGTTAGCTGGCCACCTATTCCATTT
The DNA here is from genome assembly GCA_000404065.3 of Pinus taeda. NCBI lineage: Eukaryota > Viridiplantae > Streptophyta > Pinopsida > Pinales > Pinaceae > Pinus > Pinus taeda. The sequence goes on from APFE030019846.1 coordinate 106,716, forward strand.
AGTCATGACCATCCCAATAGTTCATGCAGTTCCTAAATAATATTCATGCAACCGAGGAATAGGTTTAGCCACTTACCTGTTAGTCGTTGTTGTGCTCTGCATGCTAGACTTTGGCACTTCATTTTCTCATTATTACTGCTACTGGTGCTCTGCATGCTTGGAATCTGGCTTATGCTAGTGATTTTTTTGTCAAGCTCCACTCCTTGCATGTTTCATACATCTTGGCTGCCCTAACCCTGCTTCTAGAGCTTGTTTTTTAAAGGGATCAGCGGCTATAGGAATCTTGCAGGATTACCTGTAGTTGCTTCTCCCACTAAAATTTCAGGTTGGTGCTGGAGTAGGGGCTGAAGAGAAGAAAATGCGACTAGGAATGTGGGTGTACAGGGATGGAATGGAGAATTAGGACGATGGATGGTGGAAGTAAGGTCCAAGGCCTTCTGAACAAATTTTTAGCCCTTGGATTCTTTTTTAAACTCGGTTTTGAGTTCTCTATGATTTCTATAGGAGCCTCCTATAGAATGCACAGAGTTTCCTGTAGCATGTGAAATCTTCAGGACTACTGAGACCAAGGCCTGAGAAAAGATAATGGAAATGGAGGAATGGACTATGAAGGGTATATGCAGCCTGGTCATGTACTTTTTCCTTGTGTGACCCTCCTATAATCTACAAATGCATTCAAAAGAAGTTAGTTTTTTCTATTTTTTCATCTTTTTTTCTCTTTTTTTTCTTTTTTTATGAGATAATTGGGGTGCCTCCAAGAGGTTTTCACCCTCACTGCCTACTCTGGGCACCTCCAAGAGGTTTTCACCAAGGGATATTTTTTATTTTTTTATTTTTTTCTTTTCTTTTCCTCTCTCCCTTCTTTTTTTATCTCAATGTATGGGTGGAGTGGAGGCAAAGACTTGCTCCACTACCAACACTATTTTACCTAGGTTTTCAATGAATTCTTGCTTGGAAAGGGTCTTCCTGTAGATCTTCAACCTATGACCATTGATGAGCATGAGTATGGTTTCTTCATCAATGGTCTGAACCAGGACTGAACCATTGTCATTGCATTTTTCTACTATGTATGGTCCCAGCCATCTTGCCCTCAGTTTTCCCTTGAAATCTTTATATCTTGAGTCATACAGTAGTGCCCAATATCCTTGCTGGAATTTTTTTTATATGAGGTGTCTTTCATGCCATATTTTTCTTTGAAGTTGGACTACCTCTAAGTGGAGAAGGGCTTGCAATATTTGTTCATCCAATCCATTTAGCTGAAGCAATCTTTCCTTTTGTGCATGGCTGAGATCTAGCTCCGGCTGAGCTGCCATCCCTAATGTGTTATATTCAAATTCTATTGATAGCACAACCTTCCTCCCATAGACCAGCTCATAGGGTGTGAAGCCTGTGGTGGTTTTCTAGGTGGTGTTATAGGCCTAGGTGGCCTCATCCAATCGATTTTCCCAATCTCTTTTGTTGCTGCTCACCACCTTAGTCAAAATTCCTTCCAAAGCTCTGTTAGTGACTACCACCTATCCATTTGCTTGTGGATGATAAGGGGTGGATGTTTTGTGCTTAATCTTGCAATGTGTGAGTAGGTCTTCAACTAGATTGGAGGTAAACTGACTCCCTTGATCTATAAATAACTCTCTTGGATAGCCAAACTTGTAAAATATATTTTCCCTCAAAAACTCAGCGACTTTTTCATTTTTTGTTGCCTTGATCAGCTTTGTTTCTACCCATTTTGTCAGATAATCTGTACACACAACGATGTAAGATTTCTGTTTTGAAGGATGGTTGATAGGACCCACAAAGTCCATGCCCCACTTCTCAAATGGCACGAAAGTCACTTGAGGTTGTAGGGGCATCTAATCCCTTGGGGTGGGTTTCCCCATCCTTTGACATCGGTCACATTCATTGATATATCTCCTGACATCTTAATGAAGAGTGGGCCAATAGTAACCTGCTTGCAGAATTTTGAAGGAAATCCTCTTTGCTACAAAGTGGCCCCCATAGGGCCCATCATGATAGGTTAGGAAGATGTCAAAAACTTCCTCCTCCTGGACACATCACTTCAAAATTTGATCTAGGTCAAGTTTAAAAAGCTTGCCCCCAATCTAGGTGAATGGGGCACTCTTCCTCACAATATTGCTCTTCTGTTTTGAGGACAGGTGTGGCAGAAACTGTGTTGAAACCAAATAATTTGCTACAACAAACCATGGAGAGAGTATTAAAATAGCTAATAGGTGTTCATCTAGCATTTGATCATCCACCATTCCTTCTTCACCTACAGGAAGATCTAGTCTAGATAGAAAATCAGCAACAACATTTTCCTCAGTCGCCTTATCAACAATGGTCAAATAAAATTGCTACAATAAAAGAAACCATCTAATGATGCAAGCATTTACATCCGGTTTATTCATCAAATAACTAATTGCAGCATGATCAGTGTGTATGAATGTTTGATAGCCGGTGATGCAGTGTTTGAACTTATTTAGGGAATGGACTATAGCTAGGAGCTCCTTTTCAGTTACAGTGTAGTTTAGTTCAGCCTTGGAGAAGTTTTTACTGACAAAATATATCGCATAAGGTAGCTTCTCCTCAACTTTCCCTAAGGTTGCTCCTATCGCTTTGTTCGAGGCATCTGTGTGAATGTGGAAAGGTAGGGCCTAGTTTGGACCTCTCAAAATTGGGGTAGTTACCAGTTTACCTTTTAAGGAATCCAGAGCCTCTTGACAGTTGTCAGTCCATATGAACTCAACATCTTTTCCCGAAAGGCCAAATGATGGAGAGGCTAGCTTACTAAAATCCTTGATGAATCTTCTATAATACCTAGCTAGGCCTAGGAAACTCTGAACATCTCTTACCTTTTGAGGAGGTGGGACCCTTTAGATGATAGCAATCTTGTTAGGATCCACAAGTAACCCTTGCTGAGAAATTGTATGATCTAGCATGGTCCCTTCAGTCATCAGGAATTCACTTTTTTCAGGGCTGAAGGACAGGTTCATTTCGATGCATTTGGTTAAAACTGTTCCCAAGTTAGTTAGAGCTTCCTGTAAATTAGAACCATAAGGGGTAAAGTCATCCATATATATTTCCATTGAATCATGCACCAATTCAGAAAATATGCTCAGTACTGCTCTCTGGAAAGTGGTGGGAGAATTTCATAACCCAAAAGGAAGGACCCGGTAGGCAAAAGTACCCCAAGGACAAGTGAAAGTGGTCGTATCTTGGTCTTCCAAGTTAATTTGGATCTGGTTGTACCTGCTTAACCCATCTAGGAATGAGAAGAACTTCTTCCCTCCCAAGCCATCTAACACTTGATCTATGAAAGGAAAAGTGAAATGGTCCTTCTTGGTGGCCTTTTTAGTTCCCGATAATCTACACAGATTCTCCACTTCTCATTTTTCTTGGCACTAGCACCTAAGGAGAAACCCATTCACTGTCAAAGATGGGGTAGATGAACCCTGCATCCAACAAATTTTGCAGTTCTTCTTTGACAATGTACTTAGGGGCTCGATTCATCCTCCTTTGAGGCTGCCTGACTGGTTTACAATCTTCTTTAATGTAAATTGATGAGTATAGACTAAAGGTTGGACTCCTTCATCTGCTTATAGCTCCAAGCAAAAGTATCCAAGTGATTGTTCAATAAGCTACACAGTTCTTTCTCCTGAGAGGTGGATAGGGATGAGTTGATCTTCAAGGTTCTTTTTGGGCTAAATTCCACATTCTTAACTCAGAGAGAGGTTAGATCAGCCACACAGAGATCAACTACAAGACTGGCTTGGGTTTCTTCCACCAACTCTTCTAATGGCAACACACTGAGAGGTGGATTATGAATCAAGTTTTCAATAAGGTCATCCTCGGTTTGTGGTCCCACCATGGTAGCCTCGATTGTACACAATGGTGTGGAATAGACTTCATCCTCGTCTTCCTTCTCCAACCATAGGGGTAGATCATGTTATAACAAAGGTTGGGCAGGAGGATATAGGACTAGTTGTTTGGACATATGCTCGTTCTTGATTGTCATGTTCCCAGTTCGACAAATGATGTGGGCATCTGCAGTAGCCAACCAATGTCTCCCCAGGATGAGAGGATACCCGGTGAGCTTTTCCTTCAGCTAGAGAACCAGGAAATCAGCAGGATACTCCCAAGAGTCAATAGAGACCATTACATCTTCCACAATCCCCTCAGGGGTCACGGTGGAGCGGTCTACTAACTGCAGTCCTGTTGAGGTATTTCTTAGGGAACCCTGAAGGTTGATTTTAAGCATAGTGTCCCTGGTCAGCACATTAATGGCAGCCTCTAGATCAATTAAGGTATGGGGGATTACAGTGCCATTGATGTGGACACTGACTACAGGACTCCCAGGATCTAGATATTTCGGACAGATTACCTGCCCCAACATCAGGTCGGACAATTGTCCTATGACATTAATAGTTAGGGCATCTCTCTTGTGCTTGCCTGGGTGCCTAAAGCACTTCTCCTTGATCATCTTGTTGCATATGGGCACATCTATTATGGCTTGGAGAAGTGTTATATTTACACATAACTGTTTCAATTCTCCCATAAGTTCAGTTTCTTCTGGGGTTGGTTGTGTGGTTCCAGTTAGTCTCTCAGGAAAGGGTGGAGTGACTTTTGGTTCACTTTCCTATTTATCTTCCTCATCCTCCTTAGAAGGAGGTTGGCTATCTGGGAGAACCTTCCCAAACCATATGTTAATCTCCTGAATCTCCACAGCATAGGTCAAACATGATGTTTCTCCATTATATACCTACTGGGCCTTTTTGTTGTTGGGGTTTGGATTCAGTTGAGCAGGTATTTGGGGTTGTCCTGGTGGAGTAGGAGGTAATGGTTCTGGTTGAGCATGTGGTGGAGGCAAAAGAGTGGGAGGAGAGTTGTATTGGGGCCTCCACCCCTGTTGAGGTACATTCCACTGAGGCTATGGCTGAGCATAAGAGTGAAATGAGTGAGCAACTAGTGGAGCCTGGTATTGAGGAGGATATGAACAAGGAGGGGGTGTGGACCAAAAGGATGAGCTGGGGGACCTCAAGAAGGCATGGAAGTGGCTTGACTGGGATTGTAACAAGTCTAGAATGTCCCTTGCATTCCCTGCTGGTAAGGTATGGGTCCACGTGGCCTCCTTTGATTCATGAAATAGAGTGGTTCAATGGCTCCTTCAGCCCCCTGATATGCAACTTTGATTCCAGGAAAAGAAGGGCACTGATTCGTAGGATGGTCTTCTTCATAGATTGAACACACTTCTATAGAGTGCAATGGAGATTCGTTCCTCGGATGCTTTATAATGCACCTGGGACAAAAGATGGCCAAAGCCCTCTCATCTTCCTCTTGTTTCCTTCTGAAAAGAAAGGTATCCATTTGCATGCCAAAATTCTGCCTCACCTCGCTCTTGAAATCTTCGAGCAAATTCTCAAGTTTGTTTCTAAGGGATGAACTGGATGAGGATGTACTGGCTAAAGGTTGACTTCCCCTACCTCTCTTTCTAGTTGACATAGAATGGTTTCTAAACATAGTCTTTATGTCATCATAGGGCAATTGGTAAATGTCTCCCCCAGCCAGCAAATCGAGGGTATCTAGAAGGTCTTCAAGGACTCCTCTGAGCAGAACCAACTTCAAAGGTTCGTGGTCAAGTGTGCATCTGACCCTTTTATAACTGAGTTGAAACATTTCTTCATAGTCTTCTAAATATTCATGACTTCCCATGGTCATTTGGAAGATTTCTTCATTGGTATCCTTTGACCTACATTAGTCCCGGTACTTGTTTTTAAATGCTTACTACATTTGAGCCCAAGTTATGATACTGTTTCCAGGTAATCCCATCAACCAGCACAATGTTGCATCCTTGAGGGTAGAATGGAATAGTTTCGACTTTTGCTCGTCTTTTGCATAGTTATAGGTTCGACAGAGAACAACAAATTCAAACAAGAAGGTATCAAGATCCTTGGTAGTTAGTCCATGGAAGTGAGGTAATGTTGAAGAACTTCTGTTTTTCATTTTTGTGGCCCCATTAGTCTCTTAGATAGGAAAAGCACCTTCTATTCTTTCCCCATCTCCTCTAACGTTTCTGTTTTCAGCCATGGTCTAAGGAGGAATAATTTCTTGCTCTTCTTCTATTATATGATCTTCATATATCTCTGGAGGTTCACCTATAGGTTCTTCTGGATCACTACCACCAAAGAAGAGATAAGGGTGACTTAGTGATGTGGTGGGGGTGTTGGGCAGGAATTTTCCTGAATTTTCTCTGTTCCTATGAGGCATGAAAGGAAATCTCTTTTTTTGGGTGATTTTTGTGCTTTCTCTGCTTGTACCTGCAAAACTGAAATGGATTGACCAAAAACTTGCAACTAACTAAAATGAATCTTACTGAAATGGAAATTGCAGAATTGAAATAAAAGTAGGAGATGACTAATCTACTTTGTTGGAATGGAAATTGCAGAATTGAAATGAAAGCAGGAGATGACTAATCTACTTTGTTGGAATGGAAATTGGAGAATTGAAATGAAAGCAGGAAATGTCTAATCTATGCTCGCTGAAACGAAATTGCATAATTGAAATGAAATCAAGAAATATCTAATCTACACTTGCTAAAATGAAATTGTAGAATTGAAATGAAACATCTACTCTACTTTTGCTCAAATAACCTACTTAGCATAATGTTGTAGTAGAAAATAAAAGAAAAGAAGTAATCATAAAATACTCTGATGCTTCCCCAACAATGGTGCCAAAAAGAGTGGTGAGCTCTAGTATTGCAGCAATAATACTACAAATCCTGGGGCTTCCTTCTTTACTTTATCAACCTCGTAGTTCGTAACAAACTTGGAATCGATAGTGTTGTATGCACAAGTACTCGCTCTTACTGCAGGTTGTCACTTGATCAACTAGTGCAAGTTCGCTAGGAGCTTAAGCCAACTTATATGATTTCTCAGAAGAAGCTTTTACTGTGATGGAAGAAAGATAACTCTATATGGCCTATTCTACTTGCAGAAAGAGAAGGAAAACTGAAATGAAACGCAAACCCTAGCAAACCTTAGTTTACCCACTGACCCTGCTTGTGCAAGAAAAGAGATGGAAACTACTAAGATGGGTGCCATTGACTACTAAAAAGGTAAATTGCATTTATTCAAGCTACTTCTGAAGAGAAACGATAAGAAATCATCCTTTTGTACTTTTAAGTATTTTTATGTGGAATTATTATGCTTATGATTTCACTACTTGTCACTGTGTAGAGGTTTGGTGGCAAAGGACAAAGGAGTTGGCTTTTGTAGATGGTGAGGGAGGTATGGAGAGGTCCTAAGAAGTCCCTAGTACCCTTCTGGAGACTTCCATTGCGATCGTACTTCGAAAAATCACTCGCAGGAAGTTCTATAGGAGGCTACAAGGGATCTACAGGAGATTCTATAGGAGGAGGTCGAAGGTGGTTTTTGGAGGTTTGAAGGTGGAAAAATGATGGGAAAGGGGAAATGAAGGTTTTATGGAGGTGTTGAGGGATCTAAAACTTGTAAAAGAAGATCAGGGACAAAGGAGATGGTTGGATTTGTTCAAGTGATGAGAAAGCAACTTTATGGAAAAAACACAGAAATTAGGGCAGATTGGAGAAATGTGGTGAATGAGTTGGGGAAATCTTGAGAGATGAAATGATATAGGATGTGTTATGGAGGAGTGATGAGCTGAATTTTTTTACAAGAGATCTACACAATTACTTCTCAAAGCTAACCAAATCAAGAACCGAAAAACAGAGTTTTGTCTACTTTAACCTAAATTCTGACCTAAAACCATAAAAATGCCAAACAGTGCTTTATGAACAGAAAATGATGCGAGAAAACCATGGTGAATGAACATGAAATGATCTGAGCATGTGAATCCAAACAAATATCAAGTTTTCCAACTTGGAATATCACGCTAACAGTTGCATTGGAAGAGAAAAACTATGTTTTTTGTGGTAGCAATAGTGCCTTGACCTAAAATCATGGTCCCAAGGAGGGAGAAAGGAGATCAAAACCAACTGGTAGCCTTTCTGGATCTTTTTCTGTTACTGCAGAAAACTACTTAAGCAATTTGAAGCAAAAAAAAATTATTCTAATCATCAAAAGCAACCTAATTCAACAAAGCAAGATTAACCTGAACAACAAAAATTATCTCATGAATGCAAGAAAAATCATATAATTACACAAATGAGGTATTGGGCTGCTTGGTTTGGGCCCTAATGCAAGAACTTCAACCCTCTAGAAAAAATTAGTGCTGGTTCAAAACTTGGTTCATCTTTATTTATCAAAAATAGTAGTTACATCACAAAACTGTCTTCGAAAAGAGCTCGAAAGTGAGTTGAGTACACAACTGCACAAAAGTGCGAAAATATACTATGAAATGGCTAACCTACTGAGGCTTGAAGCCTTCTTATTTATACAAGTAGGGACTCCCACCAGTCCTCCTAAACTTAAGGAACTCGGCTGCCTGGAACTAAAGATAACAACAACCCTAGTTGACTTCCTCGGCTGCCCCTTGGAATCATTAATGTGGGTCTTCTTACTCCAAGATGTTGATGAAGAATTCAAAGAAGGAGTCATTAATAAAGGAGACACCGCTCCTATAAGTCCTCATCCCTGTTTCCTTGAGCTTGGCTGTCATTTTGCTCATAAATTCCTAGTCCTTGTCCAAAATTGTCCAAAAAATCTGCAATAAACACTCATTAGACTGCATGGCAAAGTGACCATCCCCATTCACTCAATTGACATAAATATATTCAAAAACATGAATGAAACTATTGAGAATGGTGCATTAAATGCAAATAATAGGCAGAATGAACCCATATAATTACCCATTTCTAGGGCTCATCACGAAGCACTTTGGTGAAGATGTCTGCAATCTCTTCATTAGTGGAAGAATCACAAAGATAGATCGTTTTTGTCTCAACATGATGTCGAATTAGATGATATTTTGTATTGATTGTTTTTGTCTCAACATGATGTCGAATCAGATGATATTTTGTATTGATGTGCTTAGTTCGATCATGGAACTTTGGTTCTTGGCCAACTTTATTGTCGAGGTATTGTCAATCATGAGTGAAGTTGAGTGTACTTGTTCTACCTGCAAAGCTTCCAGAATTTTCCTGAGCCACACAATTTCTTTTGTTTCCTCAGATATTGCCACATATTCTTCCTCTGTTGTGGAATCTATTGGAACTGACTGTTTGCGGGATCTTTAGGAGATAGATTTTGATCCAAGGCTCATATCATAACTAGAAGTAGATACCCCAGTTTCTTTTTCTCCATTGAAGTCTAAATCAGAATATCCAATCAAGATGAAGTCGCCCACCTATGCATACTTGAGTCCAAAGTCTTCAATTCCCTTAAAGTACTTTAGAACTCTTTTTGTAGTAGACCAGTGTCCCTCACAAAGTTTTCACATAAACCTGGAGAGGATTCCAACAGCAAATGAAATGTTTGGTCAGGTGGTAGTCAGGTAGTTTAGAATTCCTACAAGTTGTCTATACTTTGTTGCATCCTCAAATTCTTTTCCTTCAATGTATGTGAGCTTTAAGTTTTGTTCCATTGGAGTAGTCATAGAATTTCATTCAGCCATGCCAAACCTGTTCAACAAATCTCCAATGTACTTCTTTTGAGAAAGGAATATGGACTTCGGATGTTGAGTTACTTCAATACCAAGATAGTAATGAACATAGCCCAAATATGTCATTTCAAAACCTTTCCTCAATTCCTTCTTTATGGATGCAATGTAGCTCTCATTGTTCCCTGTCATCAAAAGATCATCTACATATACCACAAGATATACAATTTTGGATTGTAGATTACTGTGGTGTGGTTTCTGAGAGGAATTCGGATTTTCCACAGTGCCCATTTTTATATCTGTCGACGTTTCGAGTCTAGACCCAGACTCATCATCAGGACTGATGTACGGAGAAAAGAATGTAAAGGGATTTTGATAAATATGAATTAGGTTTGATGTAAAGACAATATGGCCGACTAATTTATTTATCTTACTAATTATTACGTTTATTATTAATCATTATTATTATTATATTTATATGATTGTTTATTTTATTATTAATCCTTATTAATCTTTATTGTTATTGATCATTATTTACTTGATTATTGTTTGTTTTGATCATCATTAATTATTTTAATATTACCTGTTATTTGTATTATTCTTTATTGTTCTTATTTTTCGTTAATCATATTGTATATTAATTAATATTTATATTATATTTATTAATGTTGTTGATTAATTAATTATATGTTAATATTGTTATTTATGTTATTCTTAATAGTATTATATGCAATATTCTTTGTAATCTTATTTATATTTATTATTTATTCTTAGTTATTAATTATTAATACATTAATAATTATATTGTATAGTTGTTTATTCTTATTATTAATTATTATTATTTATTTCATTAATTATAATTAATACTAAACTCCTTTATATCTTATTATTCATATTTATAATTCTTGTTAGTTAATAAAATGTATAACTTATTTGTATCTATCCTATTTATTATTATTGTTAGTTGATTAACTAAACGTATATATTATTTGTTGATTAATTAATATCTGTTAATATTGTTATTTATTCTTAATATATCATTTATAATATTCGTGTAAATTATTTCTATTATTATTATTCCTAGTTATTTTTATGTAATACTATTATTTATTCTGGTTATATTAATTTTTCTCAATTAATTATATTAATAATATTCTTATTTTTTTTATATTCAATTTATAATTATTGTTAGTTGATTAATAAATGTATATACTTATTAATAATTATTCATCATATTATTAACCTTATCCATACTTATTATTTTATATTTAATCTAAAGATTTTGAATATTTTTTTGTAATATATTTGTATTTAATGGTTATTATATATTAATCCATTTTTATTTATATAATTTTATTTATAAATAATATATATTATTTATATTCTTTATTTGTAATATTAATTTGTATTAATGCTAATATTAATTAATCCTATTTTTATTATTATTTTATTATAAATAATATAAGTATTTTAATATGAAATTTATCAAGAATTATGCTAAAATAATTAGGGGGATTAGATGAATGCTATTTTAGTTAGATATCAATCTAGCTATTAGGATCTATATTTAACCTAGTTACAATTCTTAATGGGAGACTATGCTATTGTTCGAGGGGGGTGAGTAAAGGGTTCCAATTTTTACTAATTTCTAAGCCTCCATCCCTATTAAGGTTCCGAGGGTGCTTTATGATTTCGATAGCTTCTCTAATCTTCTGCTTGAAAGGGTGATCTTCTTTGGCAATGACCTTGGCGTCTTCAAGGCAAATATGGTGGTTGGTTTTATTTACATGCTCAACTAAGGCTGAAGAGTGAGTTCTTTCATTCACTTATTGAGTACCCTCTCAACTCAAGACATTCATATTAATAATGACCCTCATATCCTCCTCTAGCAGGGATTTTGTGGCTTCAAACCGGTCATCATGGAATTTTTGCTATAACTTTGTTTTGTGAAGCTTCAGAAGCTGAAATTAAACCCCATTTGAGCCACAATCTAGATGAACATCGTGACCAAATTTCATATCTAGGTTCACTATATTTGTGGAGAATGATCTGAGGAAGTTAGGGTTTTTGTAGGCTCCTGAATTCCCTATAAAACAGGTGATGTTGGGAAAATAACCATAGCTTTATCTCTAAGAATTGGATTCAAATTTCATCAATAGTCACAGAAACAATATGGACTTTAGTTTTTTGAGTATTATTTTCAGGGCCGAAGGTCGTAACAGTGACACGTGGAATTTCATACAAGTTCGCTCTATTGAACTAGTCTATAATCAGGTCATCATGGGAGATTGGGCATAACTCTTTCTTGAAGAATCGAATATTAATCAGACATATGGTGTTGGAAAGAGGACTCTGAGGGCTACGAAAGGACGTAATTTCAGACCCTAAAGATACGAAATTACATAGATACCATAGATTCAATATTGAGATCCTAGAATGCAAGAAAATGCATGCATTCAAGGAGCACTGCAGTGAGGACCACACATCAACAATCAAGGGTAAGTATCCTACAGCAAGGTATGTATTATTAGTTTTTACATTTGAATTTTGAGTATCATCTATGGCCTATGTTTTTGCAGGACAATGTAAGTATATACAATGTCTCGATTATATCTCTATGTCTCTATATGTAACAATTAGTTTTTTTAATGTCCTATTCTTGATACTACACATTCTATGCTACATATTCTTGATGCTACACCAAGTTTGCTAAATATATATGATGTTGTAAGTTCATGTTACTTGCCTTGTCATAGTTGATAGAATGGTCTTTGTTGTTGTACTTACAACTTGGTCCATCACAAGTCTAGGGTTTGTCATTAGTTTTTATTGTATATATCTTTAGGTTAGTTTTGGATATAGTCTTGCATAGATTCCAGGCCTATATCATGAGTGGAGTCTTTGTCTACTGTTGCAACAATTCAACAAAAAAAGTGACAAGCACACTTCAGGTACACATTGTAATTTTAATTTGTAATTATTCATTATTATGAACTTACATTTGTTTTGCAGGCAGAGGTAAGTTGAAGGGTAGAATAAGATTGAAGTACAACTTAAAGCAAGAATTCAAGAGCAGAAGTATTAAATCAAAGGAAGCATTGCAATGGGGCATCGTTTGGAGACATGACAACCATCTGTATATTGTGAAGAAGTGTCAAGGCCAAGAGTCATCATTGTAAATTTGTAAAAGAGTCATTTGTAAAAGTGTCATCATTGGAAGAGTCATTATTGTAAAAGAGTCAATCTGCTTAGAGTCGAAAAGGAATTATTGGGAGGTATAGGAGTCTATGATGGGATGATGTCATGGTTGGGTTGCATGTTATAGTGTGATTGGGTGTTTGGTCAAAATCATTGTAAATCATATTGTATCATGGATTGTTATCACTGGTACGGGAATCCACACTCTTGTCTCATTTCAGTCATTATAGGGTGGCAGGGATGTGTTAGGATGGTGCATGAATTCACCTACAGGTTGGAGAATGTGAACACTTCAGGGTGGTAGGTTGGTCTAGGATGTTGGGGCATCCATTCAGTTGACTACTGAAGAAACCAAGGCATTGGGGAATCCTTCTAGTGGGAGCTATTATCACTCCAGGAAACTCTCCTAGGTTGTAGATCGGAGATGCCCGATAACATATAATATTCAATATTGTTCTCTAAACTGTTGGAATAAATGATGGTTTGGATCAAGCCAGATAACCATTTCAACTATGATTTTACCCAAGACATGCATGAACACCCTCATCTTACAAGGCTTTCGACCACTAATGCTCAATAGATTGTAGATTCAATGAATGGATGGAGAATACTGACCATACCGTAGATGCATACATAAACATAAATGAATGGCTAGCTATAGGCAGCAAAAGAGAATACTAACTGTACCGGAAGATGCATATATGACCACATATGAATGGCTAGCTACTGGAAATAAAGAAGCTTTCAAATCTAATTTATCAAAGCAGAGATAAGATGACAGTTATCTAGCCTTAAACATAAAAGAAAACATGAACAAACTATTCAAGTGCAAGCTTAGAATAGAAGAGAAAATGGAATATTGAACATATAACATCAAAAGAATCTTGTATTACTAATTAATTAAGATAAGATGCTTGAGTAGCAAAGTCTCTACAGTCTCTAGAATTTTGAACGTGTATTATATCTTACTTTCAGCTATTTATGGCCTGTTTACAATGCTCCTGAGCTCTTAGAGGCTCAAAGTCTTAATCTTGTCTGATATGTCCCTTAACTATTTGATTCCCTCTATAGGAAATCATGAGCTTGGAGGATTATTCTTTTGACAACAGAGTAACTGCCCTTCAGATATTTTGGGTAGGTTGTTGCGTTTTCTGGGCTATTGATGCGCTGTCGATGCTCCCTGATCTTTCTGTTTCGGGCGAGCTGCATTGTCTATTGATGTTCCATGATTGCTTTGTCGGTTTAGGGGTGAGCTATGTGTGTTGCAACTCTTTCTATTCCCCTTCCAACCTTTGTTATTTCCTTTCTGGTCTCTATCTCCCTTTGAATATTTAGAACTACCGTTTCTCTATTAAACAAAGAAAAACACTGCATATAGAAAAAAACCTGCCAATCTTTGCTTTTCCAGACTTTAAAAAGTCCTTAAACATGGCTTTCTGCTCTATTGGGTCCGTCCTTGGGTTGTTGTCGCCTATCGCACTCGGCTTGTTCTATGATTCCCTTTGTATTTTGTAAATACATAAAAAATGTGAAAAAACATTGAAAAATGGCTTTTTGTGGATTTCAAGTATGATATATTTTCATTCTAGAAACCCATCGGATCTGAGTTCCATCGCTACCGCACTGCCTCAGGCTTCCTTAATATTTCATTTAAATAATGAAAATACACAAAACTATTAAAAAATGTAGTAGTCTATAATGCGACTTTTTGAAAGCCTTTCCGGCGGATTTTTCCGGTCAAAATCCGGCAGCAATTCATTGGAATCCCAAGTTTGATAGCTAGTTTCTGCACAATCAATGGCTCCCAGGGGTTTTTCAGGGCGCTGAATCCAAATATGCAGTTAAAAAACCATTTTAACTGCTAAAAATCAAGATTTAACCTCATTTCTTCCGCCGGATTCCGTCACCGGAATCTCCAAAAAGTCGCATTATAGACAACTCCTTAAAAAATGGGCTTTGGTGGATTTGAAAGATTATAAAATTTCATTCATGAACCCTTTCGGGTCCAGGCTTCATCGCTATCATGCACATATACATGTAAAGGTTTCGCACCTTGGTCTTCCCGATTGCGATCCACCGATGCGAAGTGGGTTGTTGATCTGTGTGTGCAATAAACAATCCACGTTGAATCGATGATCGCTATCGCTCATTCCACACAACTTGTGCCGATACCTTTGTCGATGCGACCTGCTGATAGCAATCATCAACGATCGCTGATCAGCAGTGTCCAGCTCTGATTGCCACTGCCTAGGATAGTTGATTTGTGATTTGTCACTTAGATCTAGGCCATTGATCAGCCAGATCTGACGGCAGTTGTGCATTTTGAGTTTTAAGCCTGTGATAAGGGTTTTTTCATTATTTTGAAGTAATTTAGTCTCCTGATAGTGTATTTCTGCCCTTCCAAGGGCTCTTAGCACACTATGGTTTTGAATTTGAATGATCCTTAAGAGGATTTTGAAGACTTTTGGGGCATACTTGGATCTTCTAGCATGATTTTAAGCAAACTTTGGAGACTTTGGGAGTGTCTTGGGTCCATTTTTAGGCCAAACACCTCCAAGGCTAACACTAGCTTGTTCTGGGAAGGAAAGCCTCCCTGTGAGGTTTCAAGAACTACAAAACAATGCCTTTCCTGTTAAAAACAAGATCAAATCTTCCTCCTAGTGTTGCATTGTGCATGGAGTCTATTTAGCATGAAATAAAAGCTTGGAAACAACATATTTACAATACCAAGGCTTAAAAGCTTTAACTGAAATAAAGTTCAAAGAAAAACCCATTGAATGGACCATCAAAAACATCTCCTCCTTCCTTTAATGCATTCCTTTTGAGAAAATAGTCACCAAACTGAAAATCGACCCTTTTTACCTTTCTATGAAAAATTTCTTTCTCTTGGTCAATGTGCATATTAGCCAATTCACCAAAGACTTGAAAAAGCCTATTGATTTGATCCTATACTTTGAAACTTTCCAGCATTTGACATTATTAGGTAGAGATGGTCTACATTTCACCTCATCTCTGTATGCTTTTAGCCTTGGATGTTTTTCTTGGAAGGTTTTATACACCTGTTGAATGATAAGGTCTGCTTCATACTCTGTTGTGTCATTTGTGACCTAAGAAGTTAATATGAAAGATGAATCAGTGCATTCTTGTGTGGTTTTATTCACCTATTTCTGCATCTTCCTTAGAGTAAGCCCCATCAAAGAATGTGTCCCAAATCTATGGGTCTTCTTCTGCTATGATATGGCAAACTGGTTTTTAAAGCTACGTAGAGGCCAACTGATAAGGCTTGGTAATTTCAAGACCAAGCTTATCCATGACAACCTTGGGCATTGAATTATGGTTGGCCCCAGTGTCTAGAGGGAAATTGTGAAGGATTTCATAATGAATAGATAGAGAAACATAGAATGATGGGGAGTTGTCTTCACAATTTACAATCATTGGGCTGAGAATAATAGCTAGTTGGTCATTTTGTAGATGTACATAGTCGATGGAGGCTTGGATGGTTTTATGCTCAAGAGCCTCAAGGATAGATCTCTTGAAGGACTCATTCTTCATTAGTTCAATTAGAGGCATAGGTATTCTTGGCTTCTAGATTTCTGATTGAAAATTGAAAGAAGAAGGGGACTTGTCAAGGCCTCTTACCTCTATGGTTGGAGCTTTGAAGATGATAGGATCAACTGTTGGTTGCTTATGCTTACTAGATTGTTGTTCTATAGGGATAACAGCTTTATGAACAGGAGTTTCATTGACATTATTCATCTTTGACTTCATATTATATCTTTGTTGATCTTCAGTTTGTAGAACAGCTTCACCATCCCATTCTTGGTTGATCTAGTCATTGAATAATGACTTCTCATAGGTAGCTTTGGTTAAAAAATTGGCACTGCCTTTGTATTCCATATAATGGATCTCATCATTTTATTCAAACTGCTCTTCTTCCATGACTGCATTTTGAAAAGGGGTCTTCACCCTTTGGTCTTCATTGGCATCTTTGTTTCTTTGCAAAATCTGCAACTGCTCATTTTCTCTTCTATATGGATTTGGATTTGGAGGAGCAAAGGTATTAGGGACACTTCCTTTCCCAGAATTTTGCTCAAAATTTAATTTCGAAACTTTAGAGGCTAATGACTCTATCATCTTGGTCATTTTATCGATCTTGGGGTCTGAAGATGATGAAGGCTCGCCCCTCCATCTCCTTCTATCAGCATTACCTTTGAGCTTTTCTGCAACCATGATGTTTGATTCTACTTCCAAGGTTGCATCTTGCATATCAGCCAAAGAAGCACATCACCTCTCCCTCAACATTAAACAGAAGTCAAAATCAAAGGCACTAGCATAGATGAGTCTAGCAGAGGTAGTCGTGGGTTTCACTCCCGCTGGTATCTTGTTATACATGTAATTAAATATTTTATTAAAATCAAACAATAGTTCACCATTTTCCCTCTGTAAGTTCCCAAAATCAGTGTGGTAGTAAAGGAGATCCTTCTTATCCCCCCAATGCTTTAGGAATGCATCATCTAAGGCCTCAATATCTGTTATAGATCTTGGGGTCAGTTCCTTGAACCATTTTCTAGCCTCTCCATCTAGGCTTTAGAAAAAGACTCTCATCCAGATGTCATCTTCACTATTTTCCAGGGTATCAACATAGCTATAAAATGATTCAAGATGTTCTTCAGCTGTAACACCTTCAATCCCAGTGAACTTAGGCATATACTTCTGATATTCTCCAGTAGGCATAGCATTCAAAGGAGTGGGCAGTGTTAGAGGTCCATACCTAGAAGCTATGATTCTTTCCATTTTGTTAGGTGCTTGTGGACTTGCCATAGTTGTGGTTGCTAAAAGAGTACTAGCAATCTGAATGATAGAGGTTTGAGGAGTGACTGATAAGACTAAAGGAGTATGATGGATAGGAGGTGAGGTTTCCTTTGGGCATACAACAAAAGGAAAACTTAAAGAATAAGGAGCTTTATGAATCTCTAAGAGTTTTTCTTCACTGCTAGTATTAGAAGCTATACTCTCAACATATATTTTTTCTATTACAAACCTTTCTTGAAGAGATATAGGAGATTGTTTAGGTTTACCTAAACCTGATGCTCCTTTCTGCAGTACCTTTCTCTCTTTGATGTTTTTTTAGGGTCAAGTATTGGGTCAACTTGTAGCTTCTAAGGATTTCTCCAAGTATGCCTCACAAATTGAGCTAGAACTATGAAGTGGAGTCGCCAAGAGGTTTGGCCTTCAGTAGAGTCGCCAGATAGATGATTACAACCAAAAAAGTGTCCAAACTTTGTCTGTCATCAAATTTGGATCTATGTCATTTCCCAGGGAAGTTTAGCTTCAGTTTCCTCTCCCTGGCAACGACACCAATTATGTTAGCACTCCAGGAAACTCTCCTAGGTTGTAGATTGGAGATGCCTGGTAACATATAATCTTCAATATTGTTCTCTGAACTATTGGAATAAATGATGGTTTGGATCAAGCCAGATAACCATTTCAACTATGTTTACTCAAGACATGCATGAAGACCCTCATCTTACAAGGCTTTCAACCACTAATGCTCAATAGTTTGTAGATTCATTGAATGGATGGAGAATACTGACCATACCGGAAAATGCATACATAAACATAAATGAATGGCTAGTTATAAGTAGCGAAAGAGAATACTGATTGTACCAATAGATGCATATATGACCACATGTGAATGGCTAGCTACATGCAATAAAGAAGCTTGCAAATATAATTTATCAAAGCAGAGATAAGATGACAGTTATCTGGCCTTAGACACAAAAGAAAACATGAACAAACTATCCAAGTTTAAGCTTAGAATAGAAGAGAAAATGGAATATTGAACATATAACAACAAAATAAGCTTGTATTACTAATGAATGAAGATGAGACGCTTGAGTAGAAAATTCTCTACAGTCTCCAGAAGTTTGAACCTGTATTACATCTTACTTTCAACTATTTATAGCCTATTTACAATGCTCCTAAGCTCTGAGAGGCTTGCAGTCTTAATCTTGTCTGATCTATCCCTTAACTGTTTGATTCCCTCTATAGGCAAGCATGGGCTTGGAGGATTATTCTTTTGATAGCAAAATAACTGCCCTTTAGACATTTTGGGTAGCTTTTTGCGCTATCTATGCTCCCTAATCTTTCTGTTTCGGGTGAGTTGCGCTGTCTGTTGATGCTCCATGACTGCTTTGTCGGTTTAGAGGTGAGCTACGCATGTTGTGGCTCTTTCTATTCCCCTTCCGACTTTGTTATTTCCTTTTTGGTCTATGTCTCCCTTTGAATATTTAGAACTACTGTTTTTCTATTAAACAGAGAAAAATGTTGCATATAGAAAAAAACCCGCCAATATTTGCTTTTCTAGACTTTAAAAAGTCCTTAAACATGGCTTTCTGCTCTATCGGGTCCATCCTTCGGTCGATTTCTCCTGTCACACTCAGCCTGTTCTATTATTCCCTTTGTATTTTGTAAATACATAAAAACCGTGAAAAAACATTGAAAAACGGCTTTCTGCAGATTTCAAATATGATATATTTTCATTCTAGAAACCCATCGGATCCGGGTTCCATTGCTACCACACTGCCTCAGGATTCCTTCATATTTCATTTAAACAATGAAAATACACAAAATTATTAAAAAATGGGCTTTAGCAGATTTGAAAGATTATAAAATTTCATTCTCAAACCCTTTCGGGTCTAGGCTTCATCGCTATCGCACACATATACATGTAAAGGCTGCGCCACTTGGTCTTCCCGATTGCGATCCGCCGATGCGATGTGGTTTGTCGATCTACGTGCATGATCAATGGTCCATGTTGAATCATCGATCACTATCACTCATTCCACACAACCTGCACCAATACCTCCACCAATACTTCCGCCGATGCGACCTGTCGATAGCGATCATACGCAGTCGTTGATCGGTGGTGTCCAGCTCTGATTGCCACTGCTTGGGACCACCGATTTGTGATTTGTCACTAAGATCTGGGTTGTTGATCGGCTAGATCTAATGACAGTTGTGCGTTCTTGAGTTTTAAGCCTACAATAAGGGTTTTTTCATGTTTTGGAAGTAATTTAGTCTCCCGATAATGTATTTCTGCCCTTCTAAGGGCTCTTAGCATGCTATGGTTTTGACTTTGAATGATCCTTAAGAGGATTTTGAAGACTTTTGGGGCATACTTGGATCTTCTGACGTGATTTTAACCAAAATCTGGAGACTTTGGGAGTGTCTTGGGTCCATTTTTGGGCCAAATGTCTCCAAGGCTAACAAGAGCTAGAGAGGAATTCTTTTCTAGAACGCTAGGAAGTTGTTGCTTTCATTTCAGTTGGGGCTAAAGATTAAAGAATTTATTAGAAAAGTGTTTGGTAGATATTGACCTGGAGGGAGTTTTCCACCTAGAATTCTTGTGTCTACTGTGTTCTTTTATTTACTGTTACTACTGTATAAAAATTAATAATATTTGAAGATTAACTAATGCTCTAAAAAGATTTAAAAGTACTAATTGCTAAGGAATACTAATTCACCCCCCTCTCAGTATTTCCAACAATTGGTATCCGAGCATGGTTCCTTCAATAGTAGTATAACAACTGGAAGGAGATCATGGAGTATTCTAAGAATAGAGTTCCTTTGTTCAATGGAAATAACTATGCACTTTGGAGTGGAGGAATGCAGGTTCATTTGCTGGCGCAAGTATACGAAGTATGGGAAATCGTTGATAAAGGCTTCACACCAACCGAGGATGAACAAGGTAACAAAAATATGGTATATGATGCAAAGGCTAAATATTTTATTATCATTGGGCTTATCGAATTTGTTTATCTTAAGGTATTGAGTTGAAAAACTGCTAAAAGAGGTATGGGGCAAGCTTGAAAATATATATGCAGGTGACTCAAAGGTGGAATAAGCAAAGCTTCAAATTTTTAGGACAAAATTTGAGCAACTCAAAATGAGGGAAGATGAATATATTGTTGCATACTTTTATTTTGTCGATGAAACACCAAATATATTGGAAGGTTTGGGAGAAACTATTGAAACAGAAATTGTTGTCCGAAAGATCCTCAGAACCTTTCCAGCAAGATTTAACCCTAAGGTATCTATCTTGGAAGATAGATTGAATATGACCAATCTCAGAATAGATGAATTGCATGGAATTCTTACAGCATATGAAATGAGGATTGAAGAAGAGGATGGTACATATCACTTAGAAACAACATTTGTCGCATCCAAGAAGAATAGTAAGGATAAGAAGACTCCAAAAGCAAAAACTTGCAATTGTAAGGATGATGAAAAGGAAGAATATGAAGAATAATTCTCAAATAAAGAACTTTTCTACTTCATGCGGAAAATGAGAATAGTTATAGGAAAATTGAAATGTAAACTTCCAATAATA
This sequence comes from Pinus taeda, assembly GCA_000404065.3. Lineage (NCBI taxonomy): Eukaryota > Viridiplantae > Streptophyta > Pinopsida > Pinales > Pinaceae > Pinus > Pinus taeda. The sequence continues at coordinate 127,873 of APFE030019846.1, forward strand.
TGTTTTGACTATGGTGAGGTTGGGAATTTTTCAGCCAAATGTCTTCACGAAAATGAGGTTGTTATGAATGGAAAGAAAGGTACTAGGAAGTTTAACAAGCAAGGAAAGAAGAAATGGTTTAATAAAGTTTCTTCACCAAAGAAGATATTTCCTCATCCAAAGAAGACAGTGCTAATAAAGAAGAATTCAACGGAAGAGTATTGTTTATGGCCAAGCACAATAAGTAAGAGGAACTTGACGAAGAAGAAGAAAAGACTGAGGTTGAATTTCAAAGTGAAGTGATCAAGGTTATCAAAGAGCTCAAAGCTGAGAAGAAGCATGCCAACACTCTTGAAGATGAATTGGAGACAGAAAGAGAATAGTTCCTCAACCTTAAAATCAAGGTTGAAGAATACAAGTGAATTGAAGAATCTCTCAAGAAAGAATTCAAGGAAAACAACAAGGAAAGAGAAGCATTGGATGCTGAAATAGTTGCTCTATGAAAGGAAGTAAAAAATGGAAAAACTTTTCAAAACTACACCAACGGTTCAAAGACTTTGGACGAACTCATCAACAACCAATAATCATACAGCGACAAGACAGGTCTTGGTTACAAAGAAAAAATTCAAAAATAAGTTGAGTTCTTCTATTACAATTAAAGAAGATGGATATGAAAACTCTACCAAGCAAATAGATCTCTCAACTAAATCAAGAGATCAAGACTTGCAGGAAGAACCTTGGAAGACAATTCCTTGAAGAATATTTCCTCCCAGGTACTAACCTATCTTTTATGGACATTTTTATTCATGTGGAAGGTTTAGACATAGAGCTACAAAATGTCGCATGTATGTTTGGAATGAATATAATTCTAGGAGATCCTTTAGAAATGGATATTCCATAACTCAGCATAATATCAACAAATTTGATTATTTTAGTGATGATGTCAAATGTTACAAATGTAACAATTTTGTACATATGGCTATGGATTGTGAAGTTCCAAACATGTACAACTATTATTGGAAAAACTATAGAAGAAAATTTGTAGGATGACGAGATAGACACCAAACAGAACCTTTTATGAATAACATTGAATGTTACAAATGTCATAACTATGGAAACATAGCTTGTAGATGTAGGTACAAGATGGAATCAACCATGAATGAAAAGCTTGACGAAGATAATAAGAATGTTTGGAAAGGAAAATAGGTATAGGATGAACACGTACAAGATGAGCAAGAAAAGAAAGAAGGAAATAAGGTCCCAATAGTTACAATTTCATAATTCATAACAGATTTTGAGGAATTGTCAGTTGCTTCAAATAATGACTCAAATCAAGATGGCTCATTGGGTGACTCACTATTTTGAACAATCTGGCTTGTTGAATCCTTAATGTTTGTAGAGGAGGAGTTTATGTAGCAGTATATGGCACAAGTCTAAGATTGACAGGAAGGTAGTTTGAACAAGATGGGAGTTTCATTATAGGTTCGGGGGGAGAAAAATTGTTGAAGGATTACAGGTTACCAGAAACAAGGCAATATTAGTATGCAAAGGATATGCACAGGTTGAAGGAATCTATTTTGAAGAAACATTTGCTCATGTTGCCAGAATGGAAGCTATCAGGATGTTTCTCGCTTATGCTTTCTCAAGAAAAATCAAGGTCTACCAAATGGATGTTAAGTTAGCTTTTCTAAATGGTGAATTGGAGGAAGAAGTTTACATTGAACAACCCGAAGGCTTTCTACTCTCTGACAAAGAAGACTACATCTGTAGATTAAAGAAGGCTCTATATGGTCTCAAGCAATCTCCTAGGGCTTGGTATGCTCTTCTTGAGGAATATCTACATCAACAGGGATTCAAGAAAGGAAGCGTTGACAAAAATATTTATGTGAAAGTGGATCGAGATAACCTAACAATAATCAAAGTATATGTGGATGATATAATCTTTGGAAGCAGTGATGACAGATTAAGTAAAGACCACAAAAATGAAAAGTGAGTTTTAAATGTCTATGATTGGCAAAATGAAATACTTTTTAGGGCTTTAGATTTCTTAATAGGGTAAATGAATATTCATATATCAAACCAACTACATCAAATAAATTCTCAAGAAATCCCAAATGGAAGATTGCAGGCTAGTCCTTACCCCCATGGTAACATGTTGCAAGTTAAGCTTAGAAAATTTGTCAAAGGATGTGGACCAAAGGTTGTATAGATCCATGATTAGTAGTTTCTTATATGTGACAACCTCTTGGCCTGATGTGATGTAGGCAGTTGGACAAGTAGCAAGATTCCAAGCAGCACCAAAAGAATCTCATATTATTGTCGTCAAAAGAATTCTTCGGTATCTTAAGGGCACATTGGAATATGGTCTATGGTATCCCAAAGGTAATGATTTAGTCATCCAAGCTTATACATATGAAAATTGCGTAGGAATTTTTTATGATCGTAAGAGTACTAGTGGAGCATCATTCTATCTAGGTGGTTGTATTGTTTCATGGTTAAGTAAAAAGCAGCCTTCAATCTCGTTATCCACAGTAGAAGCAGAATATGTCATGGTAGCAGCTTGTTGTATTCAAGTTCTTTAGATGAAGCAAACTTTGCAAGATATTCAAGTCAATTTCGATGAGCCTATTCCAATCTTTTGCAATAACACCAGTGCCATAAGTATCTCCAAGAATCTTGTGATGCATTCCAAAATGAAGCACATTCCGATAGAATATCATTTTGTTAGAGAGAAAGTCGTCGAAAAGAATATCAAGCTTGAATATGTTGGCACAAAGGAACAAATTGCTGACATATTAACAAATAATTACCTTGTGAAGCATTTGAGTATCTTCGCAAAAAGCTTGGGATTATCCCAAGTTTTCATTAGAATCTTTCTCTTATCTACTCGAGTAGAAAGAGGGACTAGAGGTGTTTACAGGTCTGTAGGATGGTTGTTTGTTAGGGGGAGTTACCCTTTGCCATTGATGACAAAGGGAGGCAGAAGGCAGTAGGAATAGGTTTTGTGATCATAGGGGGAGTACTTTTGTTTCCATCAATGCCAAAGGGGGAGATTGTTGATCAATGGTTGTCATTGATGTCAACCCAAGAAGCACCAAGGGCTACCCCAATATTGCATGGGAATTTTTACTTGACAAATTACTCTCTTATGAGTCGAGGATCTTCTACATGGATTCTGCTCTTTGAGATGTCTCCGTTGATATATGGCACGCCAAGTAATTCTTCACAGTTTGAGAGATATTCATGTTTGAAGTTAGTAACCCCAGTTAGTGGGCTAAAACCATATGGGGTTGTGGCATGGCACTGATAATTGGTTGTGTTCATTGAATAGCTAATAATTAATAATAATAATAATAAAACTCCTAAAATCCCTCCAAATTGCACTTGTTGAGGACCCTCTTAACTCAAGACATTCATATATATAATGACCCTCATATCCTCCTCTAGTAGGGATTTTGTGGCTTCAAACAGGTCATCTTGAAGTTTTCTCTATAAAAAATTTCTACGAAGCTTCAAAATATGAAATAAAAACCAATTTGATATGAAATCGTGATGAAGCTTTTGACCTAATTTTAGATCTAGGTTCGCTATATTTTTGGATATATGATCTGAGGAAGTTATGCTTTTTGTAGGCTCCCTAATTCCATGTCAAACAGGTGACGTTGGTAAAATCATCATAACTTTCTCTCTAAGAATTTGATTCAAATTTAGTAAATAGTCATAGAAATAGGATGGATTGTAGCTTGTTGAGTAGTTTTTTTAGGGCCGAAGGTTGCAACATTGACATGTGGCACTTTGTACAAGTTCGCTCTACTGAACTAGTCTATAATTAGGTCATCATGGGAGATTGGGCATAACTCTTTATTGAAGAATCCAATCTTGATCAGAACTATGGGGTTGGAAAGAGGACTCAGAGTGCTACCACAAGATGAAATTTCAGATCTTGGAGATCCACAATTACATAGATACAATAAATTAAATATCAAGCTCCTAGAAGGAAAGAAAAAGCATGCATTCAAGGGTCACTACAATAAGGACCACACATCAACATTCAAGGGTAACTCTCTTAGAGCAAGGTATGTATGATTAGTGTTTACATTTGAATTTTAAGTATCATATTTGGCATATGCTTTTGCAGGACAACATAAGTATATATAGTGTCTCGGTTATATCTCTATGTCTCTATATGTCACAATTAGTTTTTTGAATGTCCTATTCTTGATACTACACATTTTATGCTACATATTCTTGATGCTACACCAAGTTTGCTAAATCTATATGATGTTGTATTTTCATTTTACTTGTCTTGTCATAGTTTATAGAATGGTTTCTATTGTTGTACATAGAATTTACTCCATCACAAGTGTAGGGTTTGTCATCAGTTTTTATTGTATATATTTTTAGGTCAGTTTTGGATATAGTCTTGCATAGAATCTAGGCCTATATCAAGAGTGGGGGTATTTGTCTACTACTGCAAAAAGTAAACAACAAAAGTGACAAGCACACTTTAGGTATGCATTGTAATTTGTATTTGTATTTATTCATTATTATGCACTTACATGTGTTTTGTAGGCAGAGGTAAGTTCAAGGGAATTTTTTTTTTTTTTTTGGGATTGGTTTCGTGGGGAAAATTTTTCATGCAGGTAGAAGAAGATTCAAGTACAAATTCAAGAAAGAATTCAAGAGCAGAAGTATTAAAACAAAGGAAGCATTGCAATGGAACATCCTTTGAAGACATGACAGCCATCTGTATATTGTGAAGAAGTGTCAAGGCCAAGATTCACCATTGTAAAGTTGTAAAAGAGTCATTTGTAAAAGTGTCATCATTGGAAGAGTCATTATTGTAAAAGACTCAATCTGCCTAGAGTCAAAAAGGCATTACTGAGAGGTATAAGAGTCTATGTTGGGATGATGTCATGGTTGGGTTGCAAGTTGTAGTGTGATTGGGTGTTCGGTCAAAATCATGTAAATCATATTGTATTGTGTATCATTTTCCCTGGTATGGGAATCCACACTCTTGTCTCATTTTAGTCATTATAGGGTGGCAGGGAGGCACTAGGATGGTGCATGAAGTCACCTACAGGTTGGAGCCTATGAACACTTCCAGGTGGTAGGTTGGTCTAGGATGTTGGGGCATCCATTCAGTTGACTATTGAAGAAACTAGGGCATTGGGGCATCCTTCCATTGGGGGCTAGAGAATAATTCTTTTCTATAATTCTAGGAAGTTTTTGATTCCATTTCAGTTGGGGCCGAAGATTAAAGAATTTATTAGAAAATCATTCAGTGGTTTTTGACCCAGAGGAGGTTTTCCACCTCAAATTCTTGTGCCTACTGTGTTCTTTTATTTACTGTTATTACTGTATAAACATTAATAATAATTGAATATTAACTAATGCTATGAAAATATTTAAAAGTACTAATTGCTAAGGAATTTTGATTCCCCCCCCCCCCCCCCCTCTTAGTATTTCCAATGTATACATGTTATTGAAGGTATACGTGCACCAAGGCCCATACACAAAATTTTGATAGAGCTTTGAAGACCACATCAATACTAGAGGAATTGTAATTGAAATGCACCAAAATCACTAAAGGTATATTGAAAAATCATACCATTAGGCCCTCCAAAGGTATAAATATGATCAAATTCCTTTTAAAACACACTAGAAAAATAGATGATGCCTATGTCTAGAGATGCAGTATGATATGGAGTATCTCTATAATAAATATTTTTTAGACAAGTATTAGAAATATCCAACCATCATGAGGTTTGGATGATCTACATTAAAGGAAAAAAATAAAGTTGATTATAGTCTCTTGCTAATAATGTATAATTTCAATCTATTTTGTTTTGATAACTAGAAGTAGGATTGGTCTAGACCAAATAGAAACTAACAAATGTGTGTTGAAATTAATTATTAACCCGTGGACTACATCTTCGAGCCCACTCAATTAAGAATCCATTCCATTATAATTCCAAGAATTCCACAAGTTGTATTACAACAATTAGAAACTCAATTTGCCCATGTAGTGTGGTAACCAACTTTAGGGAGATCGTTGCACTAATTAGCCTCTTCCTAATCTCAAACCGCTTAAAGACTATCCACAACTACATTAGGTTTTTTTTCCACGCCTCCCATTTTTCTAAACAAATTTATTAACATGCACACTCTATCCACAAGTGCTTCAACTGACTATTCCTCTTCCCTGCAGCAAAAAACTCAAGTATATTCATCATGATCATATTTGCCTTAGAAAATTGAAACTTTTGACAATAAACACCTTGTGGTTTGCAAAAATGCCTTGTGGCATTCAAAATATGCATATTAAAATCACTTCATCATCCTTCTCCAAATGCTCAGGCAAGTGGTACGTTGGTTATACAGTGGTTATATAAAAATTACAAAGGAGGAGGTCTAGGCTCAATCACCTATGAGCTATTGGGACTTGGAATTATTACAAATATTCAAACCACAAAACTAATTTGAGTTTCCACCCCATACATAACATAAACTCATACCTTTGTGGTTATTGGAGCTTCACAAAATCATTCGTTGTGGGGGAGGTCACAGGTTCAATCCCACGGACCTCCCAATTTGGGCATCAATTGTAACCAAAACCTTAGCATAAAAACTTTCGGTAGATATTAAAACATAAAATTGTTTGGCGAATTGTTTGAGTCAAGGCATCGATTGGAGAGAGGTATGATCTGGGATCCATTGGAACTGACTTCAAGTCAGTAAGAGTGGTATGAGACACTCTCTATTTGGAACTAATTTTGAATCAGTAAGAGTGGTATGAAACACTCTCTTTCATCTGGGACTGAATTTGGGTCAGTAGAGAATGGTATGATACATTCTCAATCACTTCTTCTTCTTCATAGTTCAGTAGAGCAGTGCAGTAAAGTACATTGATGGAAGAGATAGTACCGTCTGACAGATGGATTAGCAGATGGAGTTATCCCTAGTTGAGAGAGAGTGTTAAAATTGGAAACTAGGGCCAAACTCCATGTGAGTCACCTTATTTATAGCAGCTGATATTTTTTGTGGATTCCTCTCTTTGAGAGGTGTAGGATTGATCTAAAGATCATCTGATTCTGACATGTATTTATGGAGATATGAATTTATTTATATTATTTGACAATTTATCAAGGTCGGCCAGCAACCAAATTACCCCCATCTCAACCTCAACGTTGCATTTAAATAGAGGAGACCTCAAGTCATTTGTTACACACATCTCTCATGATCTCTCTCCACTCATTTGGGCTTGGTGGCAAGAGGGGTCAAGAAGGAGATGTAGCCGTAGTCTTAGAGAAGGAGATATAATTGCAGTCCTAGAGAGTTGATCTAGCCACAGTCCTAGTGAGAAGATGCAGCCCTAGCCACATATCTAAAAGGATCCATAGCCGCAATCTCAAGAAATACCTAGTTGCAATCTAGAGAGACCTATCTGCATCAAATGCAAGCCCTAGCTGCAATTAAAGGGAAGGCTCCAATACGCTATCAAGAGGAGCTCTAACCCGCAGTTAAGGGAGGCCCTAATTCCACAGCAAAACAAGAGCCCTAGATGCAAAAGAAAATAGGCCTAATCCACTTCTATAAGGAGGCCCTTAACCACAGTCAAGAAGCGCCAGCCGCAGCAAGAAAAGGTCATAACAGATTTGTTTAGATTGGTTGTCTTAGGGTAACACTGGAAGCCGAGTTTGTTGGGCAGTAGGCTAAGTTCAGGAGAAGGTAATACATTGTTGTTTAGGTGACTATTTGGTCATGTTGTAGCAGACCGTAGTCACAGCTAGTTGCTTTACTAGGCTACAAGCCATAGCAAGCAGCTAAGGTTGTTCCAAGGCAGTGTTGAGATGTACAATTCTTGCAAAAGGCAACATTGCATGAGGGAAGACTCTCCTAAGTGGACCAAGGCTCTAGGAGGGCTTAATTGCTGATAGTGTAGAGGGTTAAGGGCTATATATTGTGCCCTAACCAGATTTGTAGGAGCAGCAAAAAAAAAATGGAGGACAACAACATTTTGTGGAGGAGTGTTGGATCAATGTGTTGACTAGATTGAATCATAATTGTAGCAGCCTATTGCTGCCATGTGGAGGATCTTCCAAATTGCAAGAAGGATGCATTGAGCTTACTGTTGAAGGCCAATGTTGGTTGGGTTTAACCAAGCCACTTAGTGGAAGATTTCTATGTTTGACTGGTATTGGCTTCTCTAGTCAAGGCCTTATCTGTTGTTGTCATTAAATATTAGTTTTGTATATTTGTACTATCTATCTCTATTGAACTATTGAAGAATATAAGAATATTTGATCAAGGGTTTACCCACATTGGGGTTTGTCCCTAGCTAGTGCCACATCTTCTGTCCTCTTATCTTGGCTTGTCTTTTACTATTTATGTTTATGTTCTATTTGCATTTTACTATCATGTTGATGTGATTACTAATCTGGACATTGATATTGAGCTAACAATAAAATTAAAGTAAATTTCTCTTAAGCATAGGACATACCAAAAATTAGCATCGTATCAGAGGTGAGGTGAAGACAGAGCCCAAGCAAGAGTGAATGCAATCACCAAAGACAATTGGAAAGGAGAAAAGGCTCAATGGGTTCATCATCCCACTTCCTGGCTAAAGACAAGCTCCATGAAAAGGTTGACTATCATGGATGGAAGATGTCTCTTGATCTGACATTAGAAGAACAAGAAGTGTTGGACTATTGGACTATGTGAAGGGTAAAGTCCCTGAGCCTTCATCAAATGCACCGGCTACTACAAAGAACAAGTACACCAAGGGTGAAGTCAAAGCGAAGAAGATTATCATAGATTCCATTGATAAGCATATGGTGGCCTACATCTTCAATTTGAACACCTCCAAGGAGATCTATGATAGATTGGTAAGCATGTTCAAGGTTAGTGATTTTGTTCCTCAAAAATAAGTTGAAGGATATTAAGAAGGGCAAGGACGAGGATATTTAATCCTACTTCTTAAGGATGACTGATATCAAGAATGATCTTCTATCGATTGGAGAAGTCATTCTTGACTGGGAACTTACTATCATTGCCCTTGGAGGGCTCCCACCCGAGTGGTATATATTTAGAACCACTATTCTCAATAATGATGGAATTATGGGATTTGAAGAATTGATATCAAGATGCATTCAAGAAGAAACAAGAATGGTGGAGCAATAAATGCCTTCTAATAGAGGAAACCCTATTGCTTTCCACTCATGCCAAAAGGAGAAATAATGCAGGGTCTAAAGGTCACTTCAATGGAAAGATTGGATCTGAGGGTGGAAGGAAAGGCAAGTGCTTTTTTTGCAATAAGTTTGGACACTATGTGAGGGAGTGTCCAAATAGAAGGGACACATTACATGATAATGATCACAATCATTCTAGGTAAAACTTCAACAACCATGATCAAAGGAATGACGGGTACAATGGCAAAGGAAAAAGGAATGCGGAACTGTAGGTTTTAACCCCATAGAGAAATTACCTGCATACGAATTCTAAATCACAGGAAAAATAAAAATGCGAGAGCATAACACATAAAACACATATACACAGAGATTTCCCACTGAATCTCAAAACCGAGACTACCAGCTTGATTTTTCATTATATTCCTTTCAATGTTACAATACATATTTATACATGCCGAAGCATCCAATACCATGGACCGAAAACCATCGCGTCCAAAACCATGGACCGAAAACCATAGGTAGGTTCGCCCAACCTAAAATAAGGGTCCAAAAAAAAATTTCTCGGGGCGCTGCCCCGAACCCCGTAGAGGGGGGCTACCCGCCCCCCGCTGCGCAATCGACGCAATGAAGGGGGGGCTCCACCCCCCTTCTAACCCCCCGGTTCACTACGTAGGTTAGTCATGGAAAGAATATAACACAACCCAACAATAGTATGAGTGCAAAAGGATTTATCTCTTTAATGTCACTAGTTTTGGTGTATGATATCGAGCAGTTAACTCACACTGCCCATGCCAAGATCTTAGCCTAAACTAATGTGTGTTTACTCTAAAAAGAGTTGTTGATTGATTTTATTAGGTATATTTTATATCTACTTCGTTAGAGTCTTTGGTAGGGGTGTTGACGTATGAAGTTATATGGGACTTTGACTCAAATCATGCAAAAAATAATGCTTGTAAATTTTCACTTTCGATGAATAACTTGCTTCTGCAAAGGGAGAGTCATTCATACATCAATATATATACCATCCATCCTATTCAGCAAAACAATAACATAACCAACAAAACTTCAATGCTCACTAACAACTATTGAAACCAAATAATGCAGATCTAACCAGCTAAGTAGAAAACAGTAAAAAATTGTATTTTTTCTTTAATGAAAACAAAAACTTTAAGAAGTAAAGCTATTTTCTTAAAAAAAATTGTTTAGGACACGGATTAGTCAAACAAGTGCAGCTGCAGATCCCTTTTTAGTCTACAAGTAGATTTCCCAACCCATGAGGTCATAGGGTAACAGTTTATCAAGAAATTGCTAACTAATGCTCTGTACTAGAGGCTACACAGAGTTAGTTTCATTACTAATGCTCTGTTTGTGAGGACACGATGCTTTTTAAAGCACTAATTACACTAGTAACCAACGTTAGTGAGGAAAATACTCAAAAAATGGGATGTGGGGATCAGATCTAGGTCTGAGCACTGAGAGAAGGGTGTTGTATGGTCCTGAGTGGTCGGAAAGGGAATGAAGAAGTAAAAGAAGACCTAGAAGAAAGAGAGGTCTAGGAACGTTCTGGGAAAAATTGGGAACTAAGTGTAGTCCCCAGCAAAGTCACCAATTCTGTTATAGGGATTAATGCATGGGTGTTTGGTGATGTAGAAACCCTCAAGGATCTTCCCGGGATCCTTGGAAGACAGTCAGATTAGCTACAGTTGTCACAAAGATACATGCATATCTATGTTTAAGAAATGAATATCAAAGCGAGAAGGAATTATAACCTCGAGTCTTAGTGTGGTGTTGCTGGAGAGAACAATGCAGCTAGGCAAAAGACCCTTGAGATGGCTCTAGATCAAAACCTACACATAGCAAAGACAAGCATAATATCACATCATAAAACCTTGATAAACAATGCCTGAACATATAAAGATATCTATTTGAATATATCTAATCCACTCATGCTAATGATATTGAATAAACATATAAACAAGTCATACTATCAACATCTTAGAGTGGAAAACACAATTGTAGTTCTATATTGATGTAGAAAGAGTGATTACAACCATCAGTTGCATCATCCTTCCCTTACCCCTCTAGCTCCTCTCTCTATCCCTTCTTAACCTCTTCTGATGCCTTAGTATGAGACTTTGCTCGACAGTCAAATAGGAAATCCTTTCAAATGGTTCGACCTCTTTCACAATGGCCCTAGCCTTGCATATATAACATGTGAGGTTAGGGTTGCCAAGTCCTTCATGAGTTCCATTAGGAAAAATTAGTGATGTTTCCATGCCTTTGTGCTCTTTCACATTTGCATACTCCATTAGGAATTAGTAATTCCCCCACATAGGTCGAGTTTTGATGTTTCCCTTCTTTTATGAGCTGAAATAGGAGAAAATCTCAGGATATTTTCTCAGTCAACTCATTCCCTTGACCCATAGAAACTCATTAGGGTTCTCTAATGCTCTTCCCTAGGTAAAAAATAGAGTTACTTTGGGCACTAACACACCCTTAGCCTTGCTAGGAAGCTTTATAAAGCGGGTTGCTAGTGTTTAGGTAGCATTTAGCTTGACGACTAGGCCTATGAACTTGGTCAGTCCTTCAGTCATCGTGTCTGTCTCCTCTGAGCTGATGAGGAGGTCATTTTCCTATATAAAAAGGAGCCAATTTAAGTGCTCCTAGTAGCATTGCTACTCTTAAATATAGATTGTCATTAAAGAGGAGAGTGTTAATGAATTAGACTTACATGGATTATCCATGTGTTTCATGTATCAAATGGTTTGCTGGGAAAATCTTGTAGGTGTTATGCATTCAAAAGGCTTTGAGTATTGGAAGGAAATTTTTCTTTTACTTTAGTTACAAATTCTAAAGATAATTGTTGACTTTGAGGATGATCGCAGTAGTGGAGGAAAAAGTAGGAGTCTATATGCTCAACTTTCTGATAAAATATTTTTCGTTTGCAATTATATCGGAGTGGAGAAATAGAAACATAGTTTGAGTAAAAGGAAGGAAGAAGAATTACTCTATGACTAAAGTAGCTCTACTAGCCCAAATATTTATCTCTATTTCAACTCTTGGGGAAACCATCATGAGTAAAATTCCCTACGGCATTATTATCAGTTTTTGCATGATGACACATCTACCATTTTTTATGCAAAACTACCTTCTCACGATTTGATTTATGACATTATGAGCTAATGTGATGAGAATTAAGTGTTATGGAAACCTATTTATTGTTTGAAAATTCCAATAAACTTTGTGTATGTATTTCACATTGACTACATTTCAAGGTATAGATATCATTTTTATTTTAACCTATAATATAAATAATCTGATTTCATCTTCAATTATACATAAGAATGGGAAGCATAATTGGAATAAGGAATAGTATACATCACCTTAGAAGGAGGTGATTTCTCCTTTGGAATGTGAAATCATAACTTGCAAGACTCTCATTTACTTATACAAGGTCAATACAATGTTAGGATGCAAATAGATGAAATGGATATTGGGTTGAAGTCCTCGAGTAATGGGAATGTTTGTTTCCCAATGTAGCCTTGGAATCTAGGGATTTTTTAGCGATGGTTTGCATGATAGTGGATTGCTTCGTAGTATGGAAAAGTGTGAAAGTGATGTTGGGTTTAGTTATGCATATATGGTACAAAATATATATTTTGGAGAATCCTACATGCATATTTGGGATCCCAGTATTGAGATTCAATTTTTTAAGATTACCCCCTAGAAGTACCTTAGTTTCCCTCCAAATTTCTAAGTTTAACTTGAGATGGTCTTTGTCACATTTTGTCAAACAGTTTGTATGTACATGGTTGTAGGTGTGTTTGTTTGCATTTTTATGTCAAATGAATACATAATACGAAATAACCACTATAAAATTACTTCCAAACCAACAACAAGAGAATGATATTAAAATCAAAGAGGGTGCATACCCTTAATAAATATATTCACAACAAAATAATATATAATATAGCAACACTGAACTAAAAATTGATTGGTACACAGGTTTCCTTTATATTAGTCTTATGGAATTTGGAAAAAGATATTTATAGCTCTAGTTAAATAAATAAATCAAACTACCAATTAGCTGAGTGAATCGACCCTGTAGAACTGGAAACACGACCCCCAATGAAATGAATATTCCCAACACTTGGATCTCCAAAGGGTAAATAAATATATGTCATTTGTGATGATAATATACCAAGAAATAACCAAATTTGTGGCCCCTTATAGCAAATATAAACTTGACCCTTTTAATGGAATAACTCAGCTCCCTTTTTTAAGACAAACTCAACCAATAAATAGTGATTTCCTCTAGTGAACTCAACCAACATACAAGGAAGAATGAAAACCTATATAACCACTAAACTAGACCCTCTTTTAATATAAACTGACCTAAACCCAATTTATATGAAGAATCATCCCATCCTTCAATTAACATGCAACTCTTTTCCCATAGACTTGACCCTATGAATCAAGATATAACTCATCCCTCCAATAGCTGAAATGTACCAACTACATAAGGGTTATTGACAAGCAAGAGAGAGGGTAACTCAACCCCTTTTCCAAATGAAACTCATTCAACTTTTCTTTAGAACGTGATCCTCCTATAGAATGCAAACTCATCCTCAATAAGAAATGCAAAACACCAAATGATCCGAATGGAAAATGGCATCAACCCATGGTACTCATCCACCCATATTATTCATCGATCGATGGAATTTACCCATGGTATTGTAAATGGCATCCACCCATGGTATTGTAAAATCCACCCATGGTATTCATTCACCCATGGAATTGACCCGTGGTATTGTAACCAAAAAATACTGTAAGTAACAAGTCACATTTTGTAAAAGGACAGATTGTCCGCCACAATGTAGCCTTTACAATTAAGACGCATGTAGCCACCACATATATTCTCAGAGATAAGCTACCATCGCTCTAGCTAGTTTATTTCCATTACTGTTTGTAAGCATATTTCAGTATTTTACATTAAAGAAATGAAGTATTATTTCCGTTGCATATTTGTGTTTATGGTTATCTCTGTATTTTGTTGCATTCATGTTTAAATCCAGATCAGTGGGTTTTTATAAAAAATTTCTTTGTGGTTTTGTTTATTGGGCATTCTCCTAGTTTTCTTCTGGTAGTTCAAGTTTTCAGATCTTGGGGGTCTCTCCTCCCAAGATCCATTTCAATCTTTTAGATCTTGGGGGCCTCCCTCCCAAAATCCGGATCAGTGGTATTAGAGCAGGTTATGATTCCATGGGAATGAGGGTTTGATGCATATTTTAGTTTCACATTTTGCAACAATATTCAACAAACTTCAGCCATGTGCTACAACCTCCACAGAGCACTTCCTTAGGTCAAGTAGGAAAAAAATTTCTTTTTTCATTTTTTTGCAGGAATTTTTTTGGGCAGCAACTTTGGAGATCAGATCTGAAACATTTGGTACAAAATTGACAAAAACAAATACCAGATCTAGATTCCTCTCGAAAAATCACTCAATTTCAAAAAAAAAAAATGGGTCGAATCAAAGTTCAGATGTGGGAGATATCGCTAATTTAAAATCAGCAATTTTATTAGAATTTTTGTGACGGCAGAACTGTTGCAGCGCCAATCTGATATCTCAGAGTGTCCAGATAAGGATTTTAAACTCATGGGAAGATGCAAAATGGTCCTTCTACTTCCAAAAACAGGTTATAATAAATATTCTTAGTTATATTGGCCGAGTTATGTCCATTTTAATTATGGAGCAGCATTTGGAGCGGGTTCCGTAGCAGACATGCCCTCCCACCCCACTTTAGTAGGCACTTGCTTCAATTTCAGCATAGCAGCATTTGGCTTAGGTTTATTTGGAGATGTTCCCTCCCACCTCAGGCTATGTAGGCACCTACTACTTCATCAACAACCAATATCACAGTTATGGATCAACCGCATAAAATCCTTGTCATCAAAGTCCATTTGCTAGGCCGCACACTGTTAGTATCATAGCTGGTCACAAGCATTACAAGTTATCTCTATCCTCGGATCTTCATTATTCATGGTTATGCATCATCCACAAACCCACACTTCATCGAAGTCCATTTGCTAGGCCGCACATTGTCATCATCACAATTGGTCAGAAGCATTACAGGGTATCTCTATCCTCAGATCTTCGTTCATCATGGTTATGGGTTAACCACATAAAACCCTTATCTTTAGTGGCTCTTCATATTCAACAAAGGCTTGGCAGGAGGGAAATTATGCAATGGGGACCATTGCTTCTTAAGGAGGGAGGAATGATTCGAATGGAAAATGGCATCAACCCATTGTACTCATCCACCCATAGTATTCATCGACCGATGGAATTTACCCATGGTATTATAAATGGCATCCACTCGTGGTATTGTAAAATCCACCCATGATATTCATTCACCCATGGAATTGAACCGTGGTATTGTAACCGAAAAATACTATAAGTAACAAGTCACATTTTGTAAAAGGATAGATTGTCCACCACAATGTAGCCTTTACAGTTCAGAGGCATGTAGCCACCACATCTCTTCTCAGAGATAAGCTACCATCACCCTAGATGGTTTATTTCCATTACTGTTTGTAAGCATATTTCATTATTTTACATTAATGAAATGAAGTATTATTTCCGCTGCATATCTGTGTTTATGGTTCTCTGTATTTTGTTGCATTCATGTTTAAATCCAGATCAGTGGGTTTTTATAAAAAGTTTCTTTGTTGTTTTGTTTATTGGAATTCTCCCAGTTTTCTTCTGGCAATTCAAGTTTTCAGATCTTGGGGGTCTCTCCTCCCAAGATCCATTTCAATATTTTAGATCTTGGGGGCCTCCCTCCAAGAACATGATCACCAAAACTCAGTCCATAAAATCAACTAATAACACAATGGACTTACTTCTTCTGCTAATATATTATTCTCCGTTGAAACACAAAGGTGAAATCTAAGTGATCCCACTCCCAAACTAGCTAGGGTGTATAGTTTCAACGCCAAAAATAGCAACTGGAATGAGGGATTCCAAAAACCCTATACTCTTCCTCAAGAGCTCTCCAAATTTCTCTTTCTCAAGTGAGAAAATGCAAGAACGAGGAGTGACTCCTCATTTTATTTTTTTATAACTCATTCACCACTTTTGCCACATTTTACTGTTTTACTCCAATTAAATAATAAAAGAATTTTCCTGTTGAGTTGTGTTATATTCTTTCCACGACTAACCTACGTAGTGAAGCGGGGGTTAGAGGGGGGGTGGAGCCCCCCCTTTGCCGTGCCGATTGCGCAGCGGGGGGGTTACAGGGGGGGTTTGAGGGGGGCAGAGCCCCCCTCTACGGGGTTCGGGGCAGCACCCCGGGAAAAAAAATTTTGGACCCTATATTAGGTTCGGCGAACCTACCTATGGTTTCGATCCATAGTTTTGGATGCGATGGTTTTCAGTCCATGGTATTGGATGCTTCGGCATGTATAAATATGTATTGTAACATTCAAAGGAATATAATGAAAAATCTAGCTGGTAGTCTCGGTTTTGAGATCCAGTGGGAAATCTCTGTGTATATGTGTTTTATGTGTTATGCTCTCGCATTTTATTTTTCCTGTGATTTAGAATTCATATGCAGGTAATTTCTGTTCGGGGTTAAAATATACATTTGGTGTCAAAGCTGTTTTGGCTTCAAGGGGACGCCTTTGTTGCTGAGGGGTTTCGCTTGGGCCTGTGGTAGACCCTGTTCAGTGGGAGATCGATTCTGGTGGTGAAAGAAGATGGCGAGCAGCGGAAAGATAGAGATTGAGAAGTTCAATGGTCAGAGTTTTGAGTTGTGGAAACTCAAGATGGAGGATCTGTTGGTGCATAAAGATTAGTGGATCATGGTAGATCCGGGTACTAAACCAACGGGAGTGACCAATGAAGAATGGAAGAAGTTGGATCGGAAGGCAAAGAGCACAATACGATTGTGTGTCTCAGATTCAATATTACTGAATGTATCAGGGGAAGCTACGGCGAAGTCTTTGTGGGAAAAGTTAGGGACTTTGTACCAATCTAAGTCTTTGGTGAATAAACTATTCCTGCGGAAAAAGCTGTATAACCTGAGGATGAAAGATGGAGACTCGGTGACAAAGCATCT
>APFE030019846.1:153974-181832 GCA_000404065.3 Pinus taeda
CCGGTTTTGGGATCCAGTGGGAAATCTCTATGTATATGTGTTTTATGTGTTATTCTCTCGCATTTTTATTTTTCTTGTGATTTAGAATTCGTATGCAGGTAATTTCTGTACGGGGTTAAAACCTATAGACACTCGACTTACACTTGACATGACTCAACATTACAATGCACATGTACTCATGTGAGACAACATGGATTGAGTAAGCCTTGCAAGACATCACTGACACTAGGTTCGTTGTGGTGAGACCAACTCTTTGACATGCTTGATGGTGAAAATGGTGAGTTGATGCCAAGCTTGGTCATCCGTGATGGTGTGCATGTACCTCATCGTGACATCTTGCTAAATTGAACTCTTGCCTCTGTTGCAACTAGTGCATTGGTTTGACCCCTTCATCCAACTCACCTACTAACATGCACATGGTCTTCTTGTGTATGGTTGAACCGACAACACATTGACGAATAGCGCCTGTGATGATATTCAAGTGTGTGCTGGTGGTCATGCGCATCAACTTGCTAAAGCCATGTTCTGCCCTAGTTGGACTTGCTTCTTGTCTTATCCTTGGTGAGTGTGTTTAATCAATTGGATTGCATGTGTGTGCTCAATGATATGCATGTTGCTGAATCCCTTGCATGCAATCAACAACATTGCTCACCATGTTTACTCTGTGTCATCTTTTGGGATGGATCTTTAACTTGTACGGGTGCAGTTTCATCTATGAGTGCATTTTGCACCCACTATTGTTCTTGTTCCTGTTGTAACTCATTTGTTTGTCTGTGCATCTTCATGTTCTTCTTGAGTTGCTACTTCAGCACATGCAACTCCTTCTTTGTTCCATCTTCTACCTTCACGCGATCTTCATGTCACCCCGCCACTTCATAGCCCGAGTCTCCAAAGTTTCTTTCATTATCAATGGATCTGCTTGATCTTGCAACTTTGTTCTGCCTCTATGTTGTGAATGACCTTCCTCTTGCATTCGTTGCATTCACTGAGTTTGTTGTATTTGGTATGCTGCATTCATCTATTGTTCATGATCTTTCTTGCTATGATGTTGATGCTTGATGTCCTTGTCTACAAACAACTTGATGTATTCGTGGGTAGTCAAGTCCATGGAAACTTGATCAACTACATCCCCAAGTGTGCTCTGAATGGTGTATTTGCCTCTGCTCTCCTGGAAACCATTATACCTATACTGTTGAGAAGCAGATGAACACCTAGGATACTTGAAGACATGGCAACACTCATGGCAAGCAATCTGTGAGTCAAAAACCAAAATGAACATGAGAACTGAATTGCAACATACCTAGGTGCATGATCATGAAGGTTGCCCAATTTTTGCTGAGAGGGTGGGAGACCGACTACCAAGACTTCACAAGGCATTGTCTGGGTTGCTAGAACTGCACAATGCACAGTCCAATCTGGTTGCTGATTTTTGGGATTACGCAATGCGCAATTCCAGCTTGGAAGGACTACTGGCCTAGGGACAAATTTGCGTAATTTCTTGGGCCAAGCAGCCACTATCCTCCATAAATGTGAAAAAATAGACCTGGAGGCCAATGTTGGGTAGGAATGCACAAATCTAGAGAGGAAGGTGAGCCTTCCTTTCCCAGATTGCACAATACAGCCTTGGTGAAGGCAGAGCCCGGACCAAGGTTGGCCTAACTCACCCACGGGAAACTGAAAGCAAGTAAGTCAGTGAATGCATGGCAACATGAAGTGATAATAGAAGTGATTAATAGTGCATGCAAAACAGGAATTAAAGATTCAGCAAACAGATCAACATGCATGTGGGTGAGGCACTTCGCCAGTTGGGAGAACATCCGTGCAAAACAGTTTCATGCATGTGAAAACAGTGAGATAGCAATGAAAATTGAAACAGAGCTAGGAGAAGCTAGTATACATGTAAAGGACAGCAAGCATTCAACGAAATCAAGAAAATAGTAGTCCCACAAGTGAAAACACAAAAAGCGACAGAAATGCAACACAAGGCATGGGAAGCGGGCTTGCCCCAAAATAATTGAGCTGAATGTGATGACTACTCCTAGATGTGACATGGGATGTCAAAGATGCAAGGTTGATGTGAGGAATGAGCTCTACACCATCCGATTGATGTGTTTTCATAACATAGAGGCTGTGACGCGCATACCACAAATCTAGGGGAAGCGACACTTGGTGGGAGGTTTTGGAATTTCTCCTTGCATGTAACCTCCAACTACTAAACATAGATCCCTGAAACGAGGGATGCCTTTGCATGCTACCTTGGGAGAAGCATCCCATGCATGCAAGTCTGTTTTTCCCAATCCTAGAGGGAACTGGTCAACTCAGTTGCACATGTAAGAGACTGCTCGACTACTGGAGAAAAATGCAAATTTCTGGCTAGGAGCTGGGCTAGCTTCCCAAGAGATTTGCGCAATTTCTGGGTAGAGCAATTGACTGTTGCCCAGATTTGCGTAAATTTTGGGTTGAGAAGTGTTTCTAGGGAAATTTCCGCAAATCATGCTGGGAGTTTTGGCAGGCATGATTGCACAATCCTGAAGCCCAGCAGGCTACAGAGAGGATTGCACAATTTCTGTAGGGAAGGCTAGTTTCCCTCCAGAAATGCACAATTTTCAAGGGGAAGCTACTCAACCTGCAGTTGGACCAAGTCCAGGTGAACAACCTGTGAGGGGAATGGATCAAGCTGTGACCAACAGGCTGCCTTTGTGCAAGAAAGACATTGAATCTTGTGAACTTGACGAAGCAAGGCAAGACACTCTGAAGGTTGGAAGGTAGGCTCCAAAATGAGGCTAAGGAAAAATTTTGGAGGGCGTTGTAGTAGCTACAACACTTGGCGACACATTGGTAGAACTCCAGCTCTCTGAATGGACCTTGTTCATGAAAAGCAAGTTTAACACCTCCAGAAGTATTGTTCAGTTTTCAGCTCATCTTGGTTTCACACTAACTTGATTATAAGATGTAGCATCTTCCAAACGCTTGGTCGATTAACACACATTCCAAGCCAAGGAAACATAGTCTTTTTGATTGGAGTCGAGGGGTATATAAGTGCACAAGTAGTATAGTCGTTAGAGTCTTAGTTTCATCTCTGGTGTTGCTCCACTACCAGCAGGCCTGGACAGTACCCCAATGGAGTCACATAGGAACACAAGCATGGCTCCGCTACTAGCGAGCCTAGTCAATACCCCGGTGGAGTTACTTGCATCACCTCCCTGCGCAGGAAGCCTTTCTCTTCTTTTTCCTTATTTATTTTTTATTTTGAATTTTTTACTTTTCTTTTTTTCATTTTTCATTGTGCATAACACTTATACATTTCAGAGGCGGAAGAGGGATCCCAACTTATTGGGAGTAGAAGAGGTTGTTCCAACAAAGAAGTAGTTTATTGTATCTCTGACATGCCTGTTAAGGTTTTCCCCCTTACCTTCCTCTACTTGACTGAGCTGACAAGGGTTAACCCAAAAACAATCGACTAGAGAAGGTGACACTAGTAGCTCACAAGCATTGTGTTTACATCATGGTTCACTTTGAACAGTACGTATTTTCTTCAACGTTTCATGGAATAAAAATAACAATTTCATCATACAGAGGAAAGATGACAAATAACCTAGTAGTGAGTTGTACAAGCCCTCTTGTACTTTACCCAGCTCGCTTCAAGAGTCATACATGGTTTCATGCAAAACTAAAGTATGAAAGAAACAAGTGAATGAACTAACAATCAACAAAGCAAAGCAAGAGCAAAAGAAAAAATGAAAGAGAAGCAAGTAAACAAACAAGCAAGGAAACAAACCGGCAAACAAAGCACGTAAGAAAACAAGCATGCAAGCAAACAATTGAAAGCAAACACTACTCCTACTTCTACACTAATGGTATATGGGCCTAATCACATGAAGTGATACTTCCAATGCAACCACCAGTGCATTGGTAGACCCATGTTGGCAAAGGCTTGGTCCGTGAGCAACCCAATTGTGTGAACCAACAAGCAAGAAAGATATAACAATGAAGTCAACCACACTTCGTGATCCAAAGTGACCACGGAACATAAGTGAGTGCATGTGCATGACGGATAGTCTGTGGACTTATCATGGTGCTATGTGACACTACGTGCAACTTTGAAGCATAAGCACACTCTTGACTGTGACATGAAAGTGAACGAAAGAAACAAAGATAACGTGTCTCCCATGGTTGCTTGCAATGTAAGACTCCTCCAATGCATGAGAAATGGGATCATGTAGTTCGAGTGGAGGAAGTAAAATATGAGTGTTAGATTGATCTTGAGTGCATACAGATGAGGGATGAGGAGCCTTGAGTGTTTGAACAATTTTCTGATCAGAAGCAGAACCAACCACAGGACAGCGAGGACCTGACATAACCATCAACTCGGGCTGAAGTTCCTCTATGATCTGTGGGGTTTCAACTTCGTTGACAGATGGATCTTCATAGACCAGTGGCTTAGAGGGATTAACAATGAGTGAATCAACATCATGATTAGATGATGAGGTTAAGATATCACAAAAACCAAGATCAGAAAATTCAGGATGTTGGTCGACATCCTCATGGTTTGATGAATCACACAGAGGGGTAGATGAGGAGGAAGGATGTTCACCCTCTGCATTTCCAGAAAAAGAAAATGAAAGATCAAGTGGATTTCCAATGAATTATTCATCTTCTCCATTGTTGTATGATGGGTTAACATACGGTGTGTCCTGTGAAAGATCAACAATGGGTGCATCCGTGGATGAAGACACATGAAAAATCATGGATGGCAGGTTCACCAACAATGTTTGGAAAGAAGAGAGGGGGCTTGGACGGAAGGGAGTCATCCTTCACCGAGTGTTGATGCTCATACTCTTCATGAATGACATCATATGTTGGTTTTGCAACACCAACTCCATTAGTGGATTGTTCCTCGTTCACAACAAGTGAAGAGTTTGGAATGGACAAACACAAGACAGCATCATCCAGAGGAACACCCGGGTGCGAAGATGGAGGTCATAGAAAAGAATTCATATGAGGACTTGAAGGACTCACAACCAAATCTACGTGAAAATTGAGTGAAGTGATGTTGGGAGGGTATGAAGGATGAATAAGTGTGTGAGCATTATCCTCAACATCACTGGGCAGTGTTGGAGCTGTTGAATAAGAGGAAGGCAAATATTCAGTGGAGACAGTGCCCGCTTCCACATGAGGTTGCAAGGCTCCATCAACAAATAATGTTGAGCGAGGCTCAATCTCAAACTTTCTGTTGGGACGTGAAGATTTCTTAAGGTAGTACTCGAACTGATCCCAAAGATAAGAAAATTTCATCTAGCTCCTCGGAGCTTGAAACTGCAAGTCACGGAAGTGCTGCCAAAAATCAATAACAGATTCATGCGGAGCCCTCCGTTGGTGTAACAATTTCTAGTCAAGATGGTCTAGATCAAAATGATAGAACGTGTCTTCAATAAGATCACAGAAGTGATCAAATGAGTGCACGATGTCAGCCGGCAGGCTGAACACCCAACGAAATGGAGATTCGGGAAGTGTGTATGCAAGCAGCAAACTGGCCTATTCATAAAAAAACTCATATTCTTCATAAATCATGGAAAGAAAGTTATGTAATTGCTTAGGCCAGGCCACTTCGACTTCACCCTCATACATGTGAGTGGAAAAGAGATCAAAAATCTTCCCCGAGATGCAGGCATATTCATGATTCGAAAAACACCTCAAGGGAAGAAGAGTGCAAGAATCCATGAGATATATGCAAAGGTTCAAAACTGGATGAGAGGACACAACTTGTCATCAGACCATCCTTCTAGTGCCAGAAATGTTGACGGTGCTGGACTCACCAACATTTCAAGGGGATCTCTCCAATAAGAAGTCCTAATCAGACCTCATACCATTTGGTGTAGGAGTCCTAGCAGTGGACTGTAAGGTAATGCCTTGACTGCGATGTCGCACAGAGGCAAATAAGATAACTCTGTCAGTAGCAAGGGTGTGACTAATGCAGTGAGTCAAGGAAGGTGTATGAGAGCCTCTAACACTTCGAAGGGGGAAGGAGATGAAGGTGAGTTCCAGGTTGAAAGGGATCAGTCCCAACTCGGTTAGGAACACACAACACAAAAGACATGCACATCTTTCGGTGGACCAGTCCACTCGGATGCAGCAGTCACATCATACAAGGTAAGATAACACATACAACACTCACGGATCACTCTGAGACTAGTGCGATGGTTGTTATAGAAAGTTTCAAGTGAAAGGTTTGTCTAATGTCCGACAGAGCAGTCAACACAGACGATGACAACATTAACAACATATGCAACACATTAACAACAAGATTCATATAATTGCATGTGAATTAGTTCATACACAAGTACATAAGTTAAACAACATATATCATTAAAAAAACTAGAGTAGTCCAACTACAATAACAACATATGCATGAAAATATGTTGGCTCTTATTATATAAAGAAGTGTAATTCACAATCATACAATACATCCATGTAAACCTGCTAGCCCCAACAGTGGAACATTACAGCCACATCCGCCTGCTCCTCCAAAGCGATGTACTAGCTCTGTGTAGTGGAGAAGCCAAAGTGTGTTACAATATTGTCCAAGATTTATCCAAGATAGTATTATCAGATGCTTGGCTGACAAAAGCCTATACAATGAGTTGTGAGGGACTATTTATAGCAAAGGGTGGGGTGACCCTTGATATTCCCCTTTGTAACAGTTCAACTACCCTCATGACTCTTCACTTACTCTATGACTGTTACATCCAATTGTTGACACTCGACTTACACTTGACATGACTCAACATTACAATGCACATGTACTCATGTGAGACAACTTGGCTTGAGCAAGTCTTGCAAGACATCACTGACACTCGATCCATTGTGGGGAAACCAACTCTTTGACATGCTTGTGATGGTGAAACTGGTGAGCTGATGCCAAGCTTGGTCATCCATGATGGTGAGTATGTACCTCATGGTGACATCTTTCTGAAGAAAACTCTTGACTCTATTGCAACTGGTGAATTGGTTCGGCCCCTTCATCCAACTCGTATGCTAACATGTGTATGATCTTCTTGGGTACGGTTGAACCAGAAACACACTAATGCATAGTGTCTATGTTGATCTTCAAGTGTGTGTTGGTGGTCATGTGCATCAACTTGCCGAAGTGAATGATCCACCCCAGTTGGACTTGCTTCTTATCTTCGCCTTGGTGAGTGTTGAATCAATTGGATTGCATGCGTGCGCTCAATGATATGCATGCTACTAAATCCCTTGAATGCGATCAACAACACTTCTCACCATGTTTGCTTTGTGTCAGCTGTTGGGATGGATCCTTAACTTGTGCGAGCATAGTTTCATCCATGAGTGCATGTTGCACCCACTACTGTTCCTATTCCTGTTGCAACTCATTCGTCTATCTGTGTAGCTTCATGTTCTTCTTGAGTTGTTGCTTTAGCACATGCAACTCCTTCTTTGTTCCATCTTCTACCTTCATGCGATCTTCATGTTGCGCCGTCACTTCATATCTTGAGTCTCCAAATTTTCTTTCATTATCAGTGGATCTGCTTGATCTTGCAACTTTGTTCTGCCTCTGTGTTGTCAACAACCTTCTTCTTGCATTCGTTGTGTTCACTGCATTCGGTATGTTACCTTCAGTTGTTGTTCACGATGTTTCTCGCTATGATGTTGCTTCTTGATGTCCTTGTCTACAAACAACTTGATGTCTTCGTGGGTAGGAAAGTCTATGGACACTTGATCAACTACATTCCCAAGTGTGCTCTGAACATTGTCTTCGTCCATGCTCTCCTGGAAACCATTGTACCTATACTTTTTAGAGGCAGATGAACACCTGGGATACCTAAAGACATGGAAACACTCATGGCAATCAATTTATTAGTTGAAAACAAAAATGAACATGAGAACTGATTTGCAACATACCTAGGTGCATGATCATGAAGGTTGCACAATTTCGAGCGGGAAGTCGGGAGACCGAATACCAAGATTGCACAAGGCATAATCTAGGCTGCTGGGAGACTGAAAAACTACTGGAACTACACAATGCACAGCCTAGTCTAGTTGCTGACTATTGGGATTGTGCAATGCGCAATTCCAGCTAGGAAGGACTACTGTCCTAGGGACATGTTTATGCAATTTCTTGGGCCAAGCAACCACTGTCCTCCAGAAATGTGCAAAACAATCCTGGAGGCCAGTGCTGGGAAGGAATGCACAAATATGGAGAGGTAGGTGAGCCTTCCTTTCCTAGATTGTGTAATGCAGCCTTGGTGAAGGCAGAGCCCGGGCTAAAGGTTGGCCTGACTCACTAACGGGAAACTGAAAGCAAGTAAGTCATTTAATGCATGGCGACACTAAGTGATAACAAAAGTGATTAACAATGCATGCAAAACATGAATGAAAGATTCAGAAAATAGATCAACATTCACGTGGGTGAGGGAGTTCGTTGGTTGGGCGACAGAGAAACTTTTAGGGGCTAATATTAGCAGGTGGGCTAATTTTCCATTCCTTTTCCAAAAAACAATTCGCCAATTTCCATTTTTTTCTAAAATGATTCGCTCAAATTTTATAGTACACCATTATTTTACCTTAAAAATCACCA
The DNA here is from genome assembly GCA_000404065.3 of Pinus taeda. Lineage (NCBI taxonomy): Eukaryota > Viridiplantae > Streptophyta > Pinopsida > Pinales > Pinaceae > Pinus > Pinus taeda. Next base: position 162,571 of record APFE030019846.1, read on the forward strand.
AAATATTATATCGAATAATATAAAATCATTGGAAATCTAAATATTTCTACAAAAATATCACCAATAAATTTATAATTTGCATATTAGGGACTAGTAAGATTCACCAAGGTCTCTAAACTTTATGATAAAATTCCATCCTTAAAATTTTCACTGTTGGGCGAACACCTGTGCAAAACAGTTTCATGCATGCGAAAGTAGTGAGATAGTAACGAAAACTAAAATAGAGCTAGGACAATCTAGTATACAGGTAAATGACAACAAGCATTCAAAGAAATCAAGCAAATAATACTCCCACAAGCGAAAACACAAAAAGTGACAGAAATGGAGCACAAGGCATAGGAAGCGGGCTTACGCCAAAACAGCTGAGCTGAATGTGCCAACTGCTCCTAGATGTGATGTGGGATGTCAAAGCTTCAATATTGATGTGAGGAATGAGCTCTACATTGTCTGGTTGATGATTTTTGATAACATCGAGGCTGTGACACGCATTCCATGAATCTAGGGGAAGAGACACTTGGTGGGAGGTTTCATAATTGCTCCTTGCATGTAACCTCCAAATGCTAAACATAGATCCCTGAAACAAGGGATGCCTTTGCATGCTACCTTGGGAGAAGCAGCATATGAATGCAAGTCTGTTTTTCTCAGTCTCGGAGGCAACCGATCAACTCAGCTACACATGCAAGAGATTGCTCAACTGCTGGAGAAAAATGTGCATTTCTAGCTAGGAGTTGGGTTGGCTGCCCATGATATTTGCACAATTTTTGGGCAGAGCAACTCACTACTACCCAGATTTGTGCAAATTCTATGCTGAGCAACCTTGCTGGGGAAATTTGCGCAAATCCTATTGGGAGTGTTGGCAGGTAGAATTGTGCAATCCTGAAGCCCAACAGGCTGCCAGAGAGGATTACGCAATTTTCAGAGGGAAGGTTGGTTGCCATCCAGAAATGCACAATTTTCAAGGGGAATTTGCTCAGCCTGCAGCTGGACCAAGTTTGAGTGAACAACCTATGAGGGGAATGGATCAAGCTGTGATTAACAGGCTACCTTTGTGCAAGAAAGACACTGAAGCTTCTAAAATTGACGAAGCAAGACAAACTGCTGTGAGGGTTGGAAGGGAGGCTCCAAAACAAGGCTAAGGAAAAATTTTGGAGGGCGTTGTAGCCGCTACAGTAATACCCAAGGGAATTCTTGCAAGTATCCTACTCTCTGACTTTGATCAGCTAATATTTCAATCGAAGATGAAACTTGAAGGAATGTGATTATCCCTAACACTCATCCATCCACTCATTAATCTTGGGTAAGACAGATCCAATGGTGCACATGATGTCCCATTCAATCAGTCTGCTTAGAAGTAATGCTCCAAGATCCCACTATTCAGCACCATACACTACTACATACAATCGTGCATCATTGTGCTCCTCTACATACCAATGCACACTACAACATATCCCTTTACACAATTGGGTACCATCGCCTACTAATATACCACCCTGTATCATTTGGCATGCTGCATATGCCAATGTATATATTACTCTACTAGCAAACCCACTATGATGTGAGTCACATCTTCTCATGTGTCCTAGTAGACATGAGCAGCATAAATCCTCACATGCTAATGGGGATGTCATTGTTTCGTTGATCCTTGATGGATCTTATACTCAATACATATGTGGAAGAGCATCATCTCCATATAATTCTCTGCTTGGTTGCATATTAATTACCTCCCATCCAAATAACTCTTGCACGCAACCCCACACATAGACAATGTGTTAATATGTCTTCCATATTATACCTATAAATTGACTGGCCACTAGTATTGATTGGAAATCCCCTAAATAACATGTGAACTAGGTCACTAGGTCAACCATCCCACTAATGCCATAGTCATCTAGCACCTCTAGTATATGATGGAAAGCCCCACTTGGATCCCAATCCCAACCTAGGCTTCTAGTATTCATTCCACTCATGTCAAATGATCTTGGATCCTAGATCGATGTATCCTCATATGAAATCTACCTTTCTCCACATCCCATGGGTGCATAGTTAGAAAACTTTGGGGCATATATCCCTCTACACATTCCATTTCATCTAGGTTCCCCTCATGATTAATTATCATAGGAGGCCTCTCTATCAAATCATGAATGCCCCTAGCATCTTGTGTGATGGTTGTCATAGTTAACTAACTGTCTGCTATGGAGGATGAATAATACACATAATTCAACTCCATACAAAGCTACTCAACCTGCAACTTTGATTCTTGAAGGGCTACCTAGTTGCTCTTCAAGGACTCTTAGGTAGTCTCAAGCTCATGTGTAAGTCTGTCAACTTCCTCCACTTTTCCTACTAGTGCATCATAATATGCTTCAACAAGCTTGAGCAGGTGATACATATCTGAAAGGAGGTGTAGGTAGTTAGATTTAAAAATTTTCATTTGAAAGTTTTCCTCCCAAACATTCATGTGCCACTACACTTTTCCAACAATAATTTGCCACAAATGCCTATGTATCATCATAATGCCTCATGGTTTCCATAATATTGTCTGCACTCATATTCAATTAGTTTTTCAAGTTGTGGGCATAAGTAGGCTTATGAGTAACATCTACCTCGTAAATTGATGGGTCTGGGTTTGCATCGTTGACTACTTCAGTTTGTATCATCTTTTCACACCTCTAGATTGGTAACTTGGGAAACATTGATCCCACAAAAAAGGTCATCATCAATTATCGTAAAAAAAAAAAAAAAAAAAAAAAAAAAAAGTGGACTCATGATTTTCCTTTTACTCATCATCTAAATCCACAAACTTCCTAGGTGATGATAGACATTATATAGCAATTTTTTACTCTCCTTCATCCCAAGTCATTGTACCAACCTGCTTGAGTGAATTTGGGTTACCTTTACCTTCAATGAGTATGAATTCTCCCAAGTTGTCTTGGGATGTTTGAGCATAGTCCTCACCTTTAATCATTGTTTCCCTGTAATTGCAACATTGACTGGGATTTTGTTCAACAATTGTGCTCCCTTTATCTTCATCATCTAATATTTTCAACTTCCCTTTTTCTTTTTCATCCATGCTCCAATTTTCTCTATCATATTTGTGAAATTTCTATTATATTCATCAACGTTTTTAAGTGCTTCTTCAAATTATTCTTGAGACAATTGATTTTGAGGAATTTTTTTAATTAAACCCCTCAACATTCCCCTTTGACTCTAGCTTTGAAATTTTCTTCTTGGTATCACTATTTTAACCACACAATTTTCCAAGACCATGCTCTGATATGAATGTAGCATACCCTCTTGGAAGTACCTTAGTTTCCCACCAAATTTTTGAGTTTTACTTGATATGGTCATTGTGAAATTTCGTCAAACAGTTTGTACCTACATGGTTGTAGGTGTGCTACTTTGCATTTTTATGTCAAATTATACATAATACCAAATAATCACAATAAAATTACTTCCATACCAGTAGTAAGAGAATAATATTAAAATCAAAGAGTGTACATGCCATTGATAAAGATAGCCATAGAAAAATAAGAGATAATATAACAACATATACCAATAGATTTGTATAAATAGTGAACTAGAAATTGACTAGTACATAGTTTGCCTTTATATCAATTTGATGGTACTTGAAGAAACATAGCTAAACTCTGGTTAAATAAAGAAATCAGATTACCAATTAGTTGAGTGAATCAACCCCCTTAGAGCTAGAAACATGACTGCCACGAAGATGAATACGCCCAACATTTGGATCTCCAAATAGTAAATAAATATCAATCCTTCAAGATGAAAATATACTCAGAAATAACCAGATTCATGGCCCCTTATAGAAGGTATAAACTCAACCCTTTTAATGGCATAATTCAACTCCCTGTTTGATGACAAACTTAGCCACTAAAGAGTGACTTCCTCCAATAAACTCGACCAACAAACAAAGAAGAATTTGAGGCTATTTAACCATTCAACTTGTCCCTTTTTTAATACATACTGATCTCAACCCAACATAGATGAAGACTCGGCCCATCCTTAATTAAGACACAACCATTTTTCTATATATTTGACCCTCTGAATTAAGACATAACTTTGCCTTCCAATAGGTGAGAAATATACCAGCTACACAAGGGTTATCAGCCAACAAGAGAGAGAGAATAACTCAACCCCTCTTGCAATTGAAACATAGTCCCCTTTTCTCCAGAACTTGATCCTCTTGGAGAATGAAAACTCAACCTCAATAAGAAATGAAAAACACCAAAAATCAGTGCATAAAATCAAATGATAACACAATATACTTATTATGTTAATGTATTCTTCTTTGTTCAAGAATAATGGTGAAATATGAGTGATCCCACTTCCAGTATACACTCCACTCATGTCAACTAATTTTGGATCCCAAATTAGAGATTTCCTCATTTAAAATATACTTATCTCTAAATCCCATCGGTGCATAATCATAAACCTTTGGAACATACCCCTATGCACGTTCCAATTCATCTAGGTGCTCCTCATGCTCAACTATCATAGGAGGCTCTTCTATCAAATCATGAGTGCCCCTAACATCTTGTGTAATGGTTGCCATAGTTAACTGATTGTCTATTATGGAGGATTAAGAACACACATAATTCAACTCCATACAAAGTTGATCAACTTGTAACTTTGATTCTTGAAGGGATGTCTAGTTTCTCTTCAAGGACTCTTAGGCAGTCTCAAGCCAATGTGTAAGCCTATCAACTTCCTCCTCTCTTCGTACTAGCACATCATGATATATCTCAGCAAGCATGAGTAGGTGATATTTTTTTGAAAGGAATTGCAGGTAGTTATATTTCATCTCTACCAATGCCCTTATGAGAGTCTAAAAATATGTAATTGAAACCTCTCCTCCCAAAATATCATGTGCCACTATAGTTCTCCATCAATAATATGTCACTAATGCATATGTATCATCATAATGCCTCGTGGCTACCATAATCTTGTTTTTACTCATCTTCAATTGGTTTTCTAGGTTATTGGCATAAGTAGGCTTATGAGCAACATCTAGCTCATCAACTGATGGGTTTGGGTTTACATCACTGACTACTTATGTGGTATCATCTTTGCACACCTCTAGATTCCGAACTAGGGTAATATTGATACCAAACAAAATATCATCATCAATTGTTGTAAAAAAAAAAGTGGCCTCATGATTTTCCTTGTACTCATCATCTAACTACACAATCTTTCTAGGTGATAACAGACATTTTATAGAAATATTTTAATCTCCTTCATCCCAAATCCTTGTGCCAACCTACTTGATTGAATTTGGGCTAGATTCATCTTCAATGGGTATGACTTCTCCCAAGATGTTCTTGGAGCTTTGAGCATAGTCCTCACCTTTCATCATTGTTTCTCATGCACTAGCAACATTGTCACTAGGATTGTGTTCAGAAATTGTGCTTTTTTTATTTTCATCATATGCATATCTACAAATTCCTTTTTTCTTTGTCATCCATGCTCTAATTTTGTCTATCATATTTATGAAATTTCTATTATATTCATCAAAATTTTGAAGGCCTTCTTCGAATTCTTCTTGAGACAACTAATTATAAGGCATTTTTTTAATAAAGCCCATCAACTTTCCCTTTTGCCTTCAGTCCTGAAATTTTCTTCTTGGTATCTCCTTGACTTAAAACACATAGTTTTCCAAGACAATGCTATGGTACCACTATAAGATACCCTCCTGAAGAACCTTAGTTTCCCACCAAATTTCTGAGTTTTATTTGATATGATCTTTGTGAAATTTCTTCAAACAGTTTGTTTGTACATAGTCGTAGGTGTGTTTCTATGTATTTTTATGTCAAATGAATACATAAATAACAAATAACCACCGTAATTTTAAAATTACTTCCAAACCAGCAACAAGAGAATGATATTAAAATCAAAGAGGGCACAAACAACTGATAAAAATAGCCATAACAAAATAAGAGATAATATAGCAACATATACCAACATATTTGCATAAACAGTGAACTGGAAATTGATTGGTACAAAAGTTTCATTTATATCAGTCCAATGTAACTTGGAAAAACATAGCTACAACTATGGTTAAATAAAGAAATCAGACTACCAAACATCCGAGTGAATTGCCCCCCATAGAGCTAGAAACATGACCCCCACAGAGATGAATATGCCCAAAACTTTGGTCTCCAAATGGTAAATAGATAGCATTCCTTCATGATGATAATATACTTAGAAATAACCAAATTTGTGGCCCCTTATAGAAGGTATAAACTCGTCCCTTTTAATGGCATACCTCATCTCCCTTTTTTATGACAAACACAACCACTGAATAGTGACTTCCTCCAGAAAACTCAACCATCATACAAGGAAGAAATCAAACCTCTTTAACCACTAAAATAAACTCTATTTTAATACGTACTAATCTCGAAACACTATAGATGAAGACTCAACCCCTCCTTCAATTAATACACAACACGTTTTTTATAGATTTGATCCTCGGAATTGAGATATAAATCATCCCTCCAATAGCTAAGAAATATACCAGCTACACAAGGGTTATCGACCAGTAAGAGATAGAGGGTAACTTGACCCCTCTTCCAAATGAAACTTAATCCCATTTTCTTTAGGAAACGATCCTTTTGGAGAATGCAAACTCAACCTGAAACAGAAATGCAAAACACCAAATGTTAGTCCATAAAATCAATTGATAACACAATGGACTTACTTATTCTTCTAATATCTTCTTCTTCATTGAAACACAATGGAAAAATAAAAGTGATCCCACTCCCAAACTAGCTAGGGTATATAGTTTTAACATTGAAACTAGCAACCAGAATGAGAGTTTACAAAATCCCTAGACTCTTCCTCAAGAGTTCTCCAAATTGCTTTTTCTCAAGTGGGAAAATATAAGAATGAGGAGAGACTCCTAAGTTTCCCTCATTTTCCATTTTTTCCACCTTTTTACCCTTTTACTCAAATTAAATAATAAAGGCACTTTTCCCCTCTTTATCTAATAGAATGACTTTTATTAACTAACTAGTCACTTTTTACCCTGGGAAATGCTTAATTGACTCCATGATCACACTGGCCACCAAAAGCCCCTCTTCATTATTCTTCCTTGTAGATCTTTTTTCCCCAATTCTAACAAGCTATTACACTAAGTTGTTCCTCCAAATAATTAACCACAAATAACACCTTAATTGTAAATAATTAAAATATCTCTATTAATAAGCTTGTTTTATGGGAATTGTCGGAATGCAATGGAACCAAGAGCTAACTATGTAGAACTAATCTGGATGATTAAATCTGGATAGAAATCCCACACAGACCCCTTAAAACTCCTCCAAGTCCTCTGAGCCCACCAATGGTGTAATCTCGCTCCTATGATCTTCCAAACGCAAGATATGCAAATCGCCCCTAACCATATTGAAAGGAAATCCAAAATTTGGGACCATCACAAAGTTTTGGATTACTTGAGGAAAACAAATCTTAGGAAGGGAGGATTGTAGTATCCATTTCTAAATGTTGACTTGTGGAGAATGATTCAATAGCCTATCCGATTCCTATAGGTTATAGTTAGTAAAACGAGACCAATTAATTTAATATTTTAAATGTAATCGAGGTGAAAAATCAACTTGTAAATGTGGCATTGAATAATTAAATTAAAAAGGTGTTATTAAGTGACTATGGGAGAAAAAAGGTAAGCTTTATATACTCACTTTATATTATTTAATTGAGTGGGAAAATGTAAAAAGGTTAAAGAAAGGGTCGAAGGAAAAAAGGTTATAAAAGAGAGACCCATGGTATAGACCCATGGTATTCTTATGATAAGAGATTGAGCTCACTCTTTTGGCATGATTAAATATCTTATTGTTCCTTGGAAAGTTGTTGGCTTCAAACCCTTGGAAAAAGACCTAAGGGAATTATGGTTTCAATTGTGAAGGATTCAACCCTAGTGAGTAAGTTGGAGAGATCATTCTGATTCCTTAAATTAGACGTACATGAGATTTTATTTGGGTTGGTTTCAATGGTGAAACAAATCCACACTAGTTGATTAGGACGAAATATCACATAGATATTTCACATGTATTCAACGTTGAAGTAAAGGATCCATCTCCTTTCCAATTCATGGAGGCATTCCACAATTAATTGGAATAAAAAAGTGGGTTTTACCACTAATTTCAGGTCATGGAGGTTAGGAAGGAGTACCATACTAGATTTATATCAGCAATCAAGTTCCCCAGAAAATAACTTTTATATGTAAACGAGGTTGCCCTGAATATTAATAAATCAGATTTAATTAGCTGAGTTGTCACTATAAAAAAATTTATTTATGGTTGTGTTATTAGTTTTATTTTTCTTGTCATATAATTGTTGTAAAGGTTTCATATAAAGTGTTAATGAAATGTGTGAGAAATAATTCATATTGGTTTACATGCAAAATGTTTGAAAAAATGTCTAGAAACTAAAATAAAAAAATTTAATAGGACATTTTACTAGGGAATATTACACATGTTGAGAGGTCATCATTTTTTTTCATTCCATGAACCAGAGCTGGAAAACAACCTTCCATCAAATCAATGATTAAAAAAATCAAGAAGAAAGAAGCAAACAAGGTTATGTGGACATGTTTTTTCTAGAGTGAATTACCTCTCAACATCACAAGAAAAAATCCATTTTGGAAGCTAATGTGTGATGCCATTGTTTTTTATGGCTCAGAGTATAAAAGCCCCACATATGATGAGTTTTGGGGTCAATTCTTCAAGCAAAAAAGAAGGATATAAACTCTAGATTGGTGGAGTTGAAGCAGTCATGGGAGGTCATTGGATGCACAATCATGTTTGTTACCTAGATAGATAAGAAGGGTGATCCAGGTGGATATTGGTGGCCACCCACCTATTCCACCTAGGCCTCTAATCATTTTTGTCTATTTCCTTGATTATAGCAGAATTTACTATTTTTAGCAATTTTTTGGGTCCTGGACTTTCGAAGTTGTTTAGACCCCCTAAAAAACATTTGTTTAGGTCTGCAGTAGGCCCATAGCCATAGGCAAGGGCCTATGGAAACCATTTATTACTTGAAGAGATATTTCCAATGAGGTATCATATGCACCAAAAAGAGATCATATGACCAAGTTACGACATTGGGAAGTTGGCTTCCCACGTAACCCAACAGGGCCCACAAATGCTCGGTGTTTCATCTCATGGGGTTAGGGTTTTGGTTGTTAAGGTTTTTCCTTTGTTTTTCAATAATAAAAAGGCCCTTGAGCCCCATTGTAACACATTTTAGAGGCATGTAGCCACCACATCTCTTCTCAAAGATAAGCTACCATCACTAGTTTATTTCTAGTTTGTATGTAAAAATATTTCAATTCTTTAATATTAATGAAATGAGGTTTTATTTCTACTGCATCTTTGCGTTTATGTTTATATATGTATTTTTTTTTGTTCCTGCATAAGTCTAGATCAAAGGGTAGGACCCTTCTAAATTTCTTAGTACATTGTCCTAAGGGTATTATGTTTATCAAATCATTGGATGCATCTACATATGTACAAGATGCAACATTGCTATGTGAGTTGTTGGAAGGGTTCCTCTAGGAGATCTATTTTCCTAATGTGGTGCTAATCATAACTGATAATGCAACTAATTATGTGGTTTTTGGTAAGATGCTTATGGACATGCATCATTTAGTATTTTGGATTCCATGCACTATGCATTGTATTGATTTGATGGTTGAGGATATGGAAAACCTTTCTTTCATCAAGGAGGTAATTGATCAAGCTAGGAGCATCCATAATTTCAGATATAACCATTCTTTTATTCTTAAACTCATGAGGAAATGCACCAGAAACAGGGAGTTACTGCATCCTGAAATCACACACTTTGCAACTAACTTTCTTACTCTTCAGTGTTTACTTTAATGTCAATTTGAGTTAAAGAAAATGTTTCTTTGTCATGAGTAGCTGAATTTAGATATAGCAGGAGATGATGGAAGACCCATTTCTAAATTGGTTTTCACTAACGACTTTCATGAAGGAGTGGAAGAGGTATGTTTGATCAATGAACATTTAGTAAAGGTTTGAGATTGGTGGATGGTGATAAGCCTTCAATGGGATATATATATGAGGCCAAAGAAACTATCAGATTTTATTTAGTGCAAAAGAGTACCCTTGGGTTTAATAGACAGATTATGTTGTAGGATTTGATTGATTATTAATGGGTCTTATGCTCCATAAAAACATTCGCATAGAAAAAATTCTATTGAACCTTCCATTTTCCTACAAATGCAACTTTGATTTTGATGGCGAGGAGATGGAAGGGTTGCATACTTTTTTTTTATAGGATGGTACTTGATATCTAAGTTTGCAACACAATCAATCACGAGGTAAAAAGGTAACATGAGGGTATTGGGCTATTTGGCTTTGATGATACTATTAGTGGAAGCACCACTTAGATACCACGTAAGACATTCAAATTTAGAACTTACGATTAATTCACTTATGCTTTATTTAAAAGCTTAATTATGCTTTTTTCATTTAATATTTTCCATTTTAATGAAATGTAATTTAGTTTTCTTTCTTACTTATTTTTTGTATATGTTTGGTGGAAAAAATACGATGCAAGGGCACCAAATTTACAAAAAAAAAATCATCATAATCCTCAATCCAACTTGTATCGCTTCAGGATGTGAGCATAATTGGAGTGTATTTTAAAAAATACACTCAACTAAATGCAACAAGTTATAACTTTGAACTTGAACTAAGAAATTACATTTGTTGTAATTTATGACCCTCTAATATGTTATGACCCTCAAGACTCATTATATTTTTTATGACCCTCTTATATGTTGGAGTCCCCACGTCTCACTAACATGGTGTATGTCCATTACAACCTCCAGCTATGGATGAGGCAAATCAAAAAACATCAAATGAAAATTCCATTACCTTAGACAATATTGATGCATTGTCTAAGTGGAGGGTGGAGCCTAAGCAACATATCATGGAGGAGGCACCTAGATGATTATAGGATTTATAAGTAGAACAACAAGAGGAGCAAGAGGAGGAGGATGTCGCGGTATCAACACCACCTTTTAGACACAATGATGATCCTAGCTCTACACCCACTAGCCACCATAAAAAATGTATTATAGTGTCAGGGCCTTCTATTATTAGGTGTAGGCCTAGCAAAAATTCCATCATATTCTCCTGTAAAAGGCTAAGAGGGCATTAAATAGCTGTTAATTTTGTTTTTTATGTCATTATATATATGTCTTGTATTGGTTCTCTATTTTTGAGTCCTCGATTGGGTAACTATCAAACTTCAGGATTTAATATCAACTATGATGGATCATTTTTTATTTGGAATCCAATAGATATATATATATATATATATATATTATATATATATATATATATATTATAATATATATATATATATATATATATATATATATATATATATATATCATATATACTATATATATATATAATATATATATATATATATATATATATATATATATATATATTTAGTTCTTTCTACATATTTATGTGCTAATGTGTTCATCTGATGTTCTTGGTGCCATTGATGTTCTTGGGAACATAATTCATTTGTTTCTGATCTGAGTGATATGGATTTGTAGACTAGCTATGTTGTATATTTTTGTTATTTGGGTGTCGATAAGGAGTTCTTTTGATTTGATATCCCCTTAACCTATTTGTGGCAATTCCTTGGTTTACTGGAAGTCTGATTTCCTTCAGGTACAAAAGTTGCTTAGCTAATTGTTGGATCTTTCCCTGAAATTTCCGTTGTTTGAACTGCAATATCCGAAATGACTTAACTTCAATTGGATTGGGATCTTGAGTTGTGGTATTATATGCATTAGTGTTTTTTCACTTTTCTTCAACTTTAATTTGCACATCTAAAGATTTTGATGCTTCTTCTTGAATAAGTTGTTCTAATTTATCTTTTAGCAACTTTGTATTATTCTTAAGATTCTTTATTTGTGTAAGTAGGTTTTTATTATAATTCTTTAGATATGAAATTCTTCGTTTTCAAAATTATTGACTTTATTATTAGTGTCCTTATCCTCATCTTTTAAACTTTTGATTTGTTATAATAACCTTTGATTAAGGTTATTTAAGTGCAAATTTTCCTTTTATTGTTATGATAGTTGCTTCTTGAGTTATTTACCTTAGCCTTCTTGACTTGTTCAAGAAATTTTTCAATGTTATCTTTGAGGAACAAAATTTATTTATCATTTTCTATTACTTCCTTGTAATGCATATCCTCAAAATCTTTATAATTTTGTTGTGACCCTTTCATGTTTTGCTAAAGTTTGGTTATCTTGTCTTCTAAGTTTTTAATTTGTGAATTTTCTTGATCTTCCCACCGCAATTTATTGGTACGTTGGACTACATTGTCTTGTAGGAGTGGTGTTGGGTGTTCAACTTGCAAGTTGAATTCTATTTTCTTAAATCCTTAATGAAAACCTACATGTTGTCACTCTAAGTGTCATCATTAATTGTTTTATCCCTTCACGAAACTTCATATGTCTTTTTAATAAAAAATTGTGTGTATCACTTTTATATTCAACTAAAGTAAAGGTTTTTTGACATTTTTGACAGATGACATTTTGAATTCTAAATGACTCTTAAGAATTAAAATATATTTTTGAGCAAAAATAAAATTTAAAAAAGAAACCACAATTATTTAACAAATGCATCCTTTTACTTATTTTTCAAATTGAGCTTGAGGACATTTTTTTCTTAAATAACAAATTTTTTTATCTCAAAATACTACTTATCTCTTTTTTAAAAAATCCTTAAATACTCTTTTAATTTTATTTCATATATATATTATAATAAATATTATTATTTCCAATATATATATAAATATATATAATTTAATTTATGGATTATTTTTTATAATGCTATTTGTTTTTCCTTATAAATATTTTAATGATATATTTTAATCAATTTATATTAACTTATGCCGGGAGAAAGTCAAATGTTCCCTCAAAAAGGCATTTACTATATGATGTTAGTTGCCAATAATTTTTCACATGTTTAACGTATCAGTGAAACGCTGACACAACTCACAACTTTATACGGAAAGATTTTGTGGGCAATGATTTTAAACCTGGTACAAATTTGAAAAACCACAATTCAAAGTACTAATATGATGATGATCTGAAGTTCCCTTGCAGTGGAGATCAAATGGTCTATTTATATGCACCAGATGGGGTTTGAATAGGTGCATCTTGGGGCAAATCCGACCAAATTGACATCTTGTGGTGTCTAAAATATAAAATTTAAAATTTAATTTCCCGCTTTTGAAAACGTCAGGAAGAGCATGCCTTATTAAAATATTTTGTTGACAAATCAATAGATAAATTCTTTTATCACAACATGACAAATATGCTAAATATAATTTTTCTTTCATCACAAATATAATTTATATTTTATAAGTATAAATTGTACATTATGAAGATCTACCATAGCTACAAAATTCAATACTCCCTCTTAGCTAGGGAGGTATTCATGATTACTATCTATATGTTGTTCGTCGAAAGATTTTCTTTAAGTATAAGGTTTCACAATTCACAACATCAACATTTGTTGTCGCTGCTACAACACCCTCCAAAACTTCACAACATTCAAATTTTGAAACCTTCACAACTGTTGCATCAAGTGTCACTTTGGTCTTCTAGTGTCATTTCTAGTAATTTCACATGTTTCAAGTTTCCTTGATCAGTCCTAAGTGTCGTCGAAATTTTCAAAACATCTCTAGTTCCCTTCATGGTTATAACACCTTTGTTTGTCATAAAATGACACGTTTGGTCACAATCGCACACACTTCATTTATTGTACCTGTGGAGTATTTGTAAACTGAAATTTAGATGTGTATTTATCATTGTTCATTATTTTCTAGGTTTTATTGATGAGTCGATACGTGTCACATTTGGTTTTATGCCTAAACTCATTGTGTTCAACCCTTGGCTTATCTTTCAAACTTAGACAATTTTGGTTGCACAAGTTAGCCCACCAATGCTAGGAGAGTGCATGGAACACTCTTAAGCCTTATTCAAGACTCCTTCCTTGCTCTAAAGTGAACCCTTTGCCCTCCAAGAGTGCATAACACACTTCCAAGTATCATTACCCCTTCCTTGTTCTGAATTTACCCCTTCCTTGTTCTGAATTGTGCCATTAAGAAAGCATTCCTCCTTGTTGAGTGCATGGTGCACCATCAAAGAATTCCCTTCATCTTTTAGAACTATGCCATGCACCCTCCTTGGCTCCCTTGATCACACAACACACCTAGGAAGCCTAAAGCCTAACCCTTGATCCTTCAGCCTTGCGCCCTGCACGCTCCTCGCTTCTCTTCAGTGTGTGGCACACTTGGGAAGGTCGAAGCCTCATCCCTTCAACCTTTGACAGTGCACCTTGCACCCTCCTTGGTTTCCTTGAGCACATAACGCACCTATAAAGAATTAATAACCTTCCTTCATCCTTCAAACCTATTCCCTGCACCCTCCCCTTGAGTTTCCTCTCCCATTTGAGTGTACAACGCATCCACAAAGCCTTAAGAACTCAATATTCGCTCTATGGTAGTGTGCTCTGCACTTAAAATCCCCCAATTTTCTTCTTGAGCACATTGTTAAGTCAAGAAAAAAATTCACATGAAACATGTTAGAATAGGATATTTTTCAGACTAATGTGTGTTTTCAATGAGAAATCACAGTCGCATGTATCCTAGAATAGCATGGAAAAGATCCGGGAAGGGAATTAGTCAAAGGGGACAGTCAAAGACGCATTCAAGAACGTAGAGCACGTGATGAGACAAAGTGAACAACATTGAAATCCTAATAATCAAAGAATCTCAAAAAAATCCATATGATCAAAGACCGTTTAAAGGGTGAAGAAATCAACAACATGGAAGATGCATGCGAGATCAAAGATATAAGTAGCAGCGTTGTCATCTACCAAGAAAGTCCATGTCATCAGTCACTATGAGTCCAAGTCATCAATCTTAGTGACTTTTCATGTTCTTACCACATGATGATGTGGAAATTATGATGTAATACAAAGAAGTGGAAGTCCAAGAGTCATGTATGGACAAAAGGGCCATATATAGAATTCCAAAAGATATGTAATCCAAGATTCATGTAATTCCAAAAGTCACATGTAATTCAAAAAGTCATTTGGAAGTCCAAAGGTCATTAGAAGTTGAAATCTCATATTAGGAACTAAAGAGCCATGAGGATATGAAAGGTCATGCCTCAAGCTATAAAAGGAACCTCACTTCTCAAGAAAATGACTTTTCACCTTGGCTTCCCCCAAGAGGCATTAGAGAGATAGAGAGTACTTTTGGGAAGAAAGTAGTGGCTCTAATGCTCCACTATTGGAGCTAGTGATGTTAGTTGTACTCATGTATCTTGGAACTTTTTCTTAATTATTGAATCCATTCGGCCAACACATTTTCATGGATGTTTTGAGACTATTCTTTTAATGTTTACTATTTATGTTGGATTCACATGTACTAAAGTAATTAAACTATTTTGGTGACTTTAGTGCTAGAATTGTTGGAAGTGTCTTGTGATTATTTTAACGATCCTTGCATCTATGTGAACTATTTCGCTTGATGTTTAATGATTCTCCCTTGTTTATGTGCATGCGTCTTTACTAGATTAGTACTATTACTTTTCTTTTAGAGACTCACTTTTCTTCCTTGCACTAAAAGAACCTTGATACATCTACAATCGAACATTTCACAAGGCACACTTTCTTGCTCATTCAAAATCACATGTGCACTACTCTCTCATGCTAATTTCTTAAGCTAGGGAAAATCTTTAACTTCATAGTAGTCAGGCCATATTTCTTGATGGGAGTCCTACACCAAACAGTGTGAGGTCTAATTGGGACCTCATATCAGGGAGATCCCCTATATTTTTGCAAGTTCTAGCACCATAAACAATATCATAATCATCCAAGTCAACACTCTTGACCTATAACAATCATATCATCCAGTCAGTACCATTATCTAGATTAGCACACCTAACCTATGGTACATCATCAATATCCACTAGGTAAAATCATTCAAGTTAGCACACCTAACCTATCGTACATCATCGATATATGCTAGGTACTATCATCCAGGCTAACACACCTAGCCTATGGTACAACATCAATATCAACTAGTCACCATGATCTGTTTAGCCCCTCAACCTCATGGTATACGAACTAGTACATGTTTATCATCAACACAGTCAAACCTTAGGGAAATTCCATGTTCCAACTTCACAGGGTTGGGCCAATCCCTATATTACATCCACATCCTCACTCCATATGGTTTTCCATTGCCACGATCAAACCCTCAAGGACATCTATGTCCCAATTCCATAGGCCCCATTCCAAGCCATAATTCACAAGCCTCACTATAGGCCATATTCCACAGGCCTCACTTTGGGCCATGATGCTATATGGTCTCACCTAACAAGTAATTGAACCTGATGCTAAAAGGAAACCACTCTTATAGAGTAACCAGGGCAAAACACTAAAATCCACCCACTCTTTTGAGTGATTGGGCCGTGAGGACTATTCTTCCTAAGCCAACACACTCGACCTAAGAAGAGTAACCATCCTCTGTCACATCACCATCACTATCTCTCAATAAGAGAGGCATCAACAAGTCTCAGCTTGTCCATGAAGTACATAAAATTCACTCGGGATAGAAGCTTCATCAGAATATCAACGATCAACCCATTGATAGGGATATACCAGAGCTTCATTACTCCCTTATGCACTGTGTCAAATATGTAGTGGTACTTGATCTCAATGTGATTTGACCAATCATGTTGAAATATATTCTACCTTTGCTTCCTGCTCATTCGAGAAATCATAGTAGAACAAAAGTAACTTCTAGATGTACTCTTCCTTTCTTTTAGCATTCCTTTCCCAACTAGAATCAATATAATCCTACACTGGTATCTCATCATTTGAGATACATCTCAAACCATAGTATCATGTAGATATCATAATATCTCGACTTTTTCACCATGGGAGTAGACATGGACTTATAGTGCACAATTCAAAACTTCAAGTACCAAATAGTAGTCCATGTTAGCGCTTGAGATTTCACCTCAGGCTGAGAAAGGCAAACTTTCAAGGCAACATCAAACCATTTCACCTCGTAGCTAGCCCTACGGGGTATGAGAAGGCTCTCTCCGGTCAATCTCGTTAAATTTTCAATGGGAAGAGATGACCAATCAAGGTAACACAGATATTAGGCTAGTAAACTGATTTGAAAGTTGATTTGGGGGTTTTTTGGGGTTTTTTGGTGGCAAGTTGAGGATCTGCAATTTAGGGTGCGGGGATTGAGCTCAGTTTTTGCAGGTGGGTCTTTGGGGCAAGGTAGGAGTTTGTGCTGATGCTTTTAGCTGAGATGGATGATCAAGGAGGAAAGAGGAGAAGCTAAAGAGGGCAAACAATGACTTTGAATCCTCTTTAGACAGTGGAAAACATAAACATTAAACAAATTTGAAAGCTGAGCATGACATGCATGAATTCAAACTTTATCACTTCATTTGTTTAATAAGCTGCAATAAAGAAAGATATGGAACACATAAACACACTTACAATTACAATAAGAGAACACACCATCAACACAAGAGTCCACAAGAATCCCAATGATGTCTGCAAAACCCTGGTCTTCCTTTTCCTCAAATTGCAGAGATACAAGTGAAATATACAATAGAAGCTTCTCCCTCAAGAGTCCAACCATGAAAATGAGTAAGAGAAGGCATAATATAGAAGATCTAACTCCTTTCCCCACCTCTAGGGGTCGAGCTCAGCTTCCTAGGAGCTGTTTCAACTAATTCTAAACTAATCACTAGATAATAGGCAGTCAAAACAACTTGCCTCTAAAACTTAGGAAACCTATCCATGCATTAAATATTTACCATTTACATCAAGGAAACTTCTAGAAGTGTTCAAGGAGAGTAAAAGTATCTAAGTGCCATGAAAATTACACAAAAATCCATCATTTACATGCCTCAAAAGTCAGCCAAAGTAAAAACAGTGTTTTGCTGGCCGAACTGGTCAAAACAGTGAAATTTCCCTGAGTGGTCGCGCCCCTCACTTTCACTGGTCGCGCGCATTGACAGCTTTGTTTGAGGGCCTTCCCGGTGTCCAAATCAGGTGCAAGATATCTCATTGGAAATTTCTGTGAGTCTACTTTCCAACCCCACTAGAATTTCTGAATTTGGAGTTGATTTGACCCCTCAAAAGTCATTTCTCCCAAGGCAGCTTTCTCCAACTCAAAAAAGGGGCAGAAAGTCAAAATTTGCATGTATTTTGAGCTTTTGGGAGCCCAAATCTTCATAACATCTGAAACCCATCCATATGCAAGTGTATTTTTGCATGCCAATTCCAAAAATGTAGAGTTTTCCCCGTTCTGAGTTGTCCCCATGACTGGTCGCGCGCGGGGTGAGACCACTCAAATGGCCAAAACCTGTAAAATTCCCAAAAAATTCACAAATGAAAAAATTTTCTTCAAATTTCTTGAAATTTGGGCTGGGAGTCCTCAATCAAGTACCATGCTCAGTCAAAGAGGCTTTGGCCAAAATTTGGAGTGGATCGGGCGTTTTCCTTTGTTTTTGTGTTTTGGCCAACTGTCCTTGGAGCACCTTCGTTCTCGCCGGTATTTTTGACATTTCTTTAAAACTATGACACCTATGCAAAAAATGAAGGAGGTTTTTTTTCTTTGGCATGTTGTGCACAAAAACCTCTCTCAGTTTCCCAAAATTCATCTTTGATTTCTTTGGAACATTATTTGAGTGCGACTTGTCCCGATGTGTGAAACAAGGAATTTTGTCGAAATGGAGCGAAATGAAGGGGATAGGGGGCTTCTAAATTTTTGAGGAAAGTTTTGGGAGTAGGGAGGGGTGTTAGGAAGTAGGGGAAAGTATAATCTTAGAGGTTGATTGAGGGGACGGGGTCCAAAAGGGAAAAACACAGGCCCAACCTAGAAAATTGCCAGGTTGTAGCTAGAAACTAGGGTTTGTGGAAAAATGAGGAATTTGGCGGATCTAAGGGATGGGAAGTGTTTGATAAGGTACTTTAAGGATAGGGGAAGGTGTATGAACATCTGGATACAAGTTTGCTGATGATTTGACCATCCAAGAGAAATTGGCTTCAAAACCCTAGGAGAGGGAAATGAACTTGCCAAGGCACAACTGAAGCATGAACAAGATGTAAAATGACTCATTAGAC